>JAPYZS010000468.1:0-86806 GCA_030522925.1 Trissolcus japonicus
ATTTTCTTTTTATTTTTTAATATAATTTTCCCTATTTGTTTATGAAAATTCAGAATATAAACTTTTTGCTTTGACTATCACGCTAGAACCACCTTAAGTAGGGTCAACCGGGGTAATTGTGACACCTGGGGTAAAGTGTGACACCCTGATTTTTTTATTAAAATTCTATTTATTTGTACCATTTTATTGTCTGTACAAGTTTTTTATCAACCAATAGTTGCCAACATTATTTTAAAACACATTAATTTCGAATCTCGAAAAAGTTGTTCGGGGTGTCACAATTACCCCAAACTGTAACAATTACCCCGGTTGACCTTCTACATTATAGTGTTTCATTTTATATTAACTTCTTAAGTTTTGTAATAGCATTATTAAACAAATGAACAATCATCATGACTGGTTCAAACAAAGGTACTGTTGATTTCAAAGATTTCATCTATTCAAACAGATTTGCCGTTCGAATTTAAGCGAAGACAATTTCCTCTCAAATTGACTTTTTTGCTATGACGGTGAACCAATTTCAGGGTCAAACGTTACGAGTTGCTGGTGTTCATTAAAAAAAAAACCATGTTCCTCACACGGACAATTGGATGCGGCCTGCTCTCGCGTTTGGAATTCTCGGTATCTGCACATACACTCCTGCGGCAAAAGTAAGAACGCTGTATACCGAAATGCGTTATTATAAATTTTTGTTACAACATTGTTCGGGAAGTGTTGAAAATTATTCATCAAAAATAAAGCAGAGGTTTCAATTGACGAAAATTAATTTCACTGTTCAGTCAGTTTAATCAGTGCGACTCACACTGATTCAATATCGTTGAATCATTTAGCTTTAGACAATACTGATTAGCGCCACCATATCACTCACTACTTTTTTCACATCACTGAGTGATTCGAGTCAATCAATTTAATTTGCATTGACGTGCCATAAACTATCAAGTGTAATGAACACATTGCCAAGTGGTGTAATGGAAAATGTTATGTCCCACATCACTAAGTAGTGTGAGTCAATGGCGTGTTATGTTTTTACCAGCTTTTACCAGCTTTTGAATAAAGCGAAATGATAAAATTTATTTATCAGTTAAACTTCGATTATTCAGAAATAATCGAACCGCAACAGTATAATTAGATCGCTTTTGAGATTGACGTTGACGAGACCTGATCTTAGGTGTGAACTGCCATGGCGGGTGTTAACGAACATTTGCATACAGTCGAGGGTTTCAATAAACCTCTTCTAAGATTTTAAGAAATTTAATTCTGCAATTAAAATGACTTCTAATTGAACCATGATGCAATCCCATAATCCTTCAAAAAATTTCGAGTCTCGGAAATAACTATTACTGCCTATAGATTCGGGTGGTGAAACTAGCTGGCTGTGAGACCTTAGAATAAAACTGTACTATGAATAAATTAATAATCAAAATACAATTGTTCATACAAATAAAAATTTGGGTTATTGCGAGGCACAATTTATTTTTTCCATGTAAGCAAGAATCCTTCATCGCGAAACTGTTGGCCACAACTGAATAAATAATTTATTCGCTATAAGATCACGAAAGAAGTTGAATGTCAACCAAGTGAAAAAGAGGAGGGAGCAATTAACGTGAGAGAACAAAAAAAAAAAAGATCTGAGGAAAGAATGAATAGTGGCCTTGAGGGAGAGAGAGGCAGCAGCCGCATCCTTAACCTGGCGGAATCTGTTCGACCTTCTGTGTTGTGGAGTTTTTACGTGCAGGCTCGCGAACGAACATGCAAAAGCTGAAAGAGCTTGCGCGCGGAGCGTGTAAGCCTGACATGAGCTCAAGGTGGGAGGTGGAGCTTTTTGGAGGAGAAGGCAGACCCGGGCAGTAGACGCCGGGCTACCTGCCCGACAATACGGTCGTCGTGCGAACTGCGCTGCCTCTCACAGCGATCTCCCTCTCTCTTGTCTGCTGCGGCGGCCCGACAATGTTGAGCCAAGTAACAGGTTGGTGGTTTACTAACTCCCTCTTTTTTATGGAACCAAAAAAACAGGCGAACTTGCGTTGACCTTGGACCATCGTGACATTTCACCCGATCAGTCAAGCTACCCCCTGTTGGTCCAAAATTGGCCCCAGTGATTATTTAAAAAATTTTTCTGACAAATTATCGAACCTCATTTTGTGCCCAGTGTGATCGCAAAAGTGCCAGTTCAAAAGACGACGCGTCAAGGACAGTGACATCCTAACCGTGGTGCAACAAATTGTTGTCGAATTATTAGTTGATTCTGTGAGCTACCAGTCAATTAGAGAATTGTTAAACTTTGAGATGAAGGTGTGTTGAGACCCCTCTTGTGTATTTCCACGAGTGCTGGGCGACGTTGAACAAACGTCTCTGAAACATTCATTATCGGTTAGGCGCTCAACAGGTGCCAGTCAAAATTTAAGTAGCTTTATATTTGATTCTACACTTCTTTTCGTTCGATCATTGTTTCAAATAAGTATGTGTACGTTTTGTATTGAGGTTCCACGTTGAACCGGATTAATGCTTCAATTGCGGTTAGACCATTGTTTATTGGCTCGGCAATAACACGAATTATGTATGCATATCTCATTAACATTCATCATAAACAATAATTAACAATAACAAGTTACTGGTTAAAGTATTAGACAATAAATAAACAGGATTTAAGTGAAATTTCGAACTTACCGAATTTATATTTTGGCTAACACCTAAAAAAAAACAACTGATGATCAAATAAACAACTAATGATGAAAATTAAACCTAACATTGGTCGATCGATAAATATCCTGCGGCATTTCTTCATTAATCCTTCAGGATTTGATTATATACAAAGTGTGAATATTTGAATTATTGATGAGCAATAATTCATCTTTGAACCGAAACTTTTTCATTGTTTTTGACAGGCTTTTCCTTTTTTTTCACTACTGTGAGCGCCATTTTGTTACGAAAACAATTTGGGTTGAAATGTTTTGGAAAAACTGTTATAACAGCATTATAATGGATGCGACGCTATTCGGGCTGATGATACATTTTAGATGAGGGTTAATTTAGCGGTTAGCCGAATGATTAGGCGTCTAATCATTGGATATTGTTGGAATAAGTTTTGCGCGTCAAATTGCGCGCAAACACTTGGCAAATTTGTTCGCAGTTTGACATCGGCAGTTAATTTCAGTCAGTGAACACATCCGTTTAAAGTCAACGCGGCGCCTTGTTTCGCTTAGTTTGGCTATAATTTATTTCCTTGATCTTAGCTCGCGCACGACGGTATTGAAACGTTCGGCTAAAATGGGACCCTCGTCAATAAAACGTAACCTCAATTAATTACTTTCAGTTGCGCTGCGCGTTTTGGTTTCATAATTTTGTTTGTTTTGTTGTTGTTATGGCACTTTTGCACGCCCATTAAACGTTAATCCTTTTGAGATGCCATAGCTTCAACAGCCATTAATACTCACGTGAGTACACTTCAAGTTCTTTAGCTCTTCCTCGAATCGAATTAATCGCTGCATAAACTTTATGCCAACGTTAGTTTGCTGTAATTGCTGTCAGATTATCCTTTGATGCAACCTTTTTATCAAAAACATTACAGTCGCTTGTAACAAATTCTTCAATAGAAAATTCATCTTTGTACAAATAAACTCATCGAAAAATGAATAACGTTCTAAAGTATTAAGTCTCATTAGTAAATACTTAAAGTAACATAAAAGGCTGATTCAGGTTGATTTTTTTGGAAAAACGAATTGAAATTAGGGGATGTTTTCCATGCTATCGAACTGCGGCAATTTTTCCATGCCAAAATTTTTTTTATGTTAAAAAATAAAGACAAATATAGTTTTATATTAAAAGTGAGTTTTTTCAAAAGATGATGACTGGATAGTGACAGTATGTCGTAATGCCAAATTATTGAAGTTTTATCGTTTATTGCATGTATTTTTCAAGACTATAGGAGTGTCGAGGTAAATTCGTCGGAAATCAATTCTTCGGATACATAAGGGTGTTCAACCCCCATGGTAACCAACGATTTTTCCAAAGTTGTAAGAACATGTCAAAATGTTCATTACATCGAAAAGTCAAGTAAATAACAACAAAATGAGATGAAATTTGGGTACCGAGGCGTGAGCTTATAATACAATAGCAACGGGATAAATTTGGACGCCCAGGCAAAAAGAAACATATATGCTGCCATATATGCGACATATATGGTTGCATTTATGTTGCATATGTGTAACATATATGCAAACGTATATAGGATTCGCTATATATGCCGCATATATGTCTTCATATATAAAATTTTTGCTTTGGTGCTTTCGACACTTCTTTTTTATTTTGAACATACAATATATTAATCAATTTGTTCATGATTTTACTTTTACTTATTTAGTTAATTTCGATCAGTATTATGTTCAAACTTTGAAGTAAACAATTCAACTCATTTTCAGTGGTTTTCCCAGTAGATCTAATCCACCGTTTTATCAACTCATTCTGAAAATCAATACTCTAAGAATGTCTTTATTCTAAATTGTAAATAATTTATTACTTCGTAATCAAGAAACAGAAATTCACTCAGCAGTTTGTTCAGCGCAACATTCAGCGATTTTCTCAACAAATAACGATTTTCAAACAAATGAAGTGTTTGAAAATAAATTATTTAAAATCTGATCACGAACGACTTTTTTTTATAATACTTAATGAAGATTACATAAAATAATCGTATGGATTTTTACAGCTAAGCTACTATTTATATTCTGTGAAACAATGGTCGGTAGAAAACATAAATTTGTGGTGCAACTGATGCTGTTCCGATTTTTGTGTCACAAAATTTAATCTGCTATCCTTCCATGTCTGTTATTTTCTGTTAAGATTATTTTTGCAACATTTTTTTTTATTATTGTTATTACAACATGAAAAAGATTAAAACTTTGCTGTTCGCTTCCATTTTTATTTAGATGTAAATTAAAAAAAATGTTTTATTCCATAGATTGCCCGATGACATTCGTTAGGAAAACAAATTAGAGTAGTCACAAAAACATTTTTTCGTTATAATTCGAAAGTCTGCAGTGTACAGTTCATACATTCATATTTGTTGCTGGAGTTTTGTTAAAACAGAGTTTTTATAACAATATATTCAAATTGTTACACGAGTTTTGAATCAAAATGAGAATGACAAGCGCACAAGCGGCACCAAGAACAAAGCTTTTGAAATGCGCGTATATATTCATCATTTCCGTGGTTTCGCTCCGTCTAAACACTCATATTTGCAACGAAAAAGCCGGTTTTAAAACTCAATTTGTGAAGATAACTTGCATGTTAATCTCGCTGGAGTATTTTGGCCGCAATATAAAAAATACTCGGTCGCGCACAACTGAAGCACTGTAGTAGCGTGAAATGAAAAAAGTCTTCTGGCTCTTCAGTGCGGAACTGCGTGTCTGACTAAACTTTATAGTCATGTCATCATTCGCGCGGCAAAAATAAGCCATTATTTAAGTCTCGACTTTTGAATATTTTTCCCCACTTGATTAATATTCGTTTCATTTTTTTTAATTATCCATCTCACAATACTTTGACCCATTCTCTTTGAAACTGCACAATTTCTTGTTTAAATGATAATTTTATGAATGTGTGCTGAGAACAAAAATAAAAGCTCGTGGAATTTATGAAAAATTTTATGGCAATCATTAATCATTTGCGAAATTAACATGAAAATTAATAATGAATCATGAATTATTATTAATTATGACTTAAGTAATTATTAATTATCAATTAAATTATTATTATTATAATAGTAGTAGTAGTTGATAAAATTTATAAACAATGTACAAATTCTCCATTAATTTTCAATAAAAAATCACCAATATACAGAAAAATTAATGTTTATTCATAGTTTTTGTTCATTTCTTTTGAAAATAAAATTCAATTTAGCTGGTTGAATAGTTTCTATATAGATATTGTTTTAGTTTGATAAAAAACCTTCGGAAAAGGTTTAATTTTAATCAACATAGTCAACAAGTTCAAACGTCGGAATTTTTCGCTTAAATATCGGTGTTTAAGTCGATTGTAAGGGGTTTGAAGAAGTTTTAAAGGGGTTTTGCAAGCACAAGGGAGTTGTTGTAACTCCTTTAGTGATACTCTATGCAGTCTATTCTCCAGAATTCGGTGCTTTTTAATTAATTTATTTTAATAAATTAATTAATGAATACTTTTTTTATTTTGGTATTGTTTTACGAAAAAAAAAAAAAAATTTACGAATAACGTTAGCATCAAATCGTGTAACACAAAAAGTTGTATACTTCTATCATACCAAAATTTATGAAATTTTACACACATGAGTAACTTTGACGACAATACAATCTCGTGGTGTTTCTAGAAGATAGTTCTTATAACCCACGCATATTTTGCTATCTACCATGGTATATAAAATCAAATGTAAAAATTGTTTAAAACATTTTTGTGTTACATATAATTTTTGTAAGTCTAAGATTACAAAGTATAAATTAAAAAAAAATTATAAAAAACACAGAAACATACAAAACAAATATGAAAAAAAAAATTGAGAAACGCTTTTATTTAACTTACATCGCATGAAACATAAACAAATGTAGTTATTCCATAAAAAGGGGACATCCAAGTGAAATGGCTAAAATCCGTAATTATGGTTCGATTTACACGATTTTTTGTTACTATAAACATTGTAATCTATATACTGCAGATCCTTTGCCTAAAAATATGAAATATATATTGTTTGTTATTAATTTGTTGATAACTATCGAAAATATAGCTATTTTCAAAGATTAAAAAACATGTTCAAACCATTTTAGTTTTTTTAATTTTAAAATAACCTCAAGAACAAGGCAAAAGAAGAACAAGAACAAGTACAGACGGAATTTCGATGTGTACAGAAGAAAAGAAATTATCGAAATTCATTCAAAAAGTATCGGTAAATGGACTTCGGAAAGCCACAAAAATTTAATTCAATCGAACTCACGGATTCTAAAAGGGGATTTGCGCTTGAAAGGCCTTTTTTTTTAATCTAAAACAAACAATTTGGCTACTTGAAGTATATCGAAATCGAAAATTTTCTCGATACTTTTTAGATTTGAACAAAGACCTTTCAAGCGCAAGTTGCCTTTTAGAGTCCGTGGGTTCAATTTCTTAATCAATCGCAGCGCATATTCATTAATTAAAGCATGGGGTGATCTTTTTTTGTAAGTTTTCATTAATTAAATTTATTTTTTTAATTCTTTGTGAAAAGATCTCAATAAAAATGTACAAATGTGCAACCATTGATTATTAAGGTCAATCTTGACTAAATATACAAATGTAATTGTGAACAAATATTTGTTTTTTGTATGTATTTGTCATAATTAAATGAGGAATCGAACATAATCGATTTGATTGTCTTTTATTGCTCTGTGAAATAAACATTTATTTATCAAGTTAAATAAACGCTTCCCTCACAGAAAAAATTATATTCTATCATATATGTAAAATATCGAATATTTTGAAAACGAAAATCACTTGACATGTTTCAGGCACGTAAATGAGGATTATATTTTTGAGATTCGAATTATAAAATTATAAATAATCGAATGTTGTCTGCTTCTATTAAAATTATTATTTAAGAAATGATTAAATTTTTATACTTTTCTTTTTCGTCGGCATTTATTTTTGTTTATCTTGTGCATTGCAATTTAAATAAAAGCTCATTTTTTTTCATTTTTATTTTTTTTAATTTTTTTCGGTCAATCGTCTTTTTTTATTCAAAAATCAAGTATTTTCTCATTTTTCATAAATAATTATGTGAATTTCGTTTGCATCAAGTTTTTCGCTTTTTTTATTATCGCTTTTAATAAAACATACTTTGTGTTCAGAAAAATGTTTACTTTAATTTTATGCATTATCTGCTAGAAATAATTTCTGCTGCACGAAAATATATAATTTTTCACTGTAACAGCCTTTGCTAAAAGGAACATGAGTGTCACCTCCGGATTTTAAAATGAAACATGAATTATTTTATCTCATATTTAAAATTTTGTTGTGCATATATTTACATATTAATTTAATGAAAAGTCAAAACAGAATAAACAGATTTACAGAATTATTTTCATAAGGAATTTTTCAATTCCCAAAAGAGTATTAAAAAAAAAGTCGAAAAAAGTTTATCGATAAAACATGGTTATAAACAAGACTTAATTATTCACATGAATGTGCTTGCCATAAAAACATAAGCCAAAAAGGTGATTTAAATGTTTGTAAAAAGATTATACCGAATTTATTGCAGTGACATAGATATTTACGCGGAGTATACAAAGAAATAAGCTGGTTTTTGATAATTTGTAATATTTTTCCGGGTCTCCCATATTTTTCACCAGCATTTCATTTTGCATGTAGAACTGTAAGCGATAAATTCTCTGAGAGGGTAGAAATAACAATCCAAAATGAAATGGGAACCTTCACGCTTTCAGTCTCAGGTGGAAACTATATTTTGCAACTCTTGCATCGGAAGTGCTGTCTTGAGAAGGTGTTATCTCACCCTGATGTACTGTTTTTGTGCAGATTATGATTGATTCCTACTTTTTTAATGTAAGCGAGAAACAGTATATATATCCCAAAATAAAAAATGTTAAATAATGAGTTATTTAAATAATTTTATATCATTTCTAACATATCTAATATTTTTAATTTCGGGATGTCGAAACATACTGTTTTTTTCTCTACATAAGGAGAAAACTTGTAATAATAATTCTCAAATTTGTGTGAATTTTTACCAAACTGTTTCATAAAGCAGTGATAAAATGACAATTTGACAGAAATGATCAAACTGTATGGTGAAAATTCTACTCAATTTCATAATTTTAAAAAATATTTGGCAACGTCGAAAGGCGTTTATTTTATTTTACATATTTTTTTTATTTGAAATTTTCTTTGTAAATATTTGCCGATGGGTGGAATTGAATTCGGATCCCCATGCGTGAGAAGCCCGTCCTAGTCCCTGAATCGGTCCTCTTCGTGAATCGTAATGTAAGAAGGCCTATATAAATTGCGTTTAAAAACCTAACCTAAAAGTTTGTTTCTGCGCTGGTATACCGCGCACATTTTTATCAAACACTTGAGTAAAATTTCTAAAACTCTAAATACTTTTTATTGAATACTCAAATAAAAATTTTAAAACTCTAAATAATGTTTATTGCATGTTGTTTGAAATAAAACACGAATTCAATAAAAACTAACAAAGTATCATTTTATCCCTGCTTTATGATACAGTTTGGTAAAAATTCACAAAAATTTAAGAATTATTATTACAAGTTTTCTTGCCAAATACTACTTCAGAAACAAAAGAGAAGTTTTTTGTCTCCGCACGAAAAAAAATGTTCTTCCTGGTAATTTTTCAGTCAGTGTACTGCCCAAACTTTATCATTCAGTTCAAATTATTTTCAGTTCTGGTAGTTTAGTTAATATCAAAATGTAACTGTCATTGTTTCAGCAGCAATTTACTGATTATCGAAGTGTGCATCATTAAAATCAAAGTAAAATTTGTACTACTGAATCTATAGCTGAATTCATTGCAGGCTTCCGGATGAAAATTAATTGATGAAAACTTGAAACATTTTGTGATTTTGAATTGCGATATCAAAAGTAGATTAAATGCTCTTTTGTCACTTGCAGTGCATAATTTGTTCAAGTCACGCATCTCCAGTGTGTGAAAGGGGCTCTTCGAAAAGTGAACGCTTCAGTCCACCCATTTTCGTTGCTCTTTATTTTACATCTTGAATATAATCAAATCAAAAATTAATTGCCAAGTCGACAATTGTTTTAGCAAATTTGTAAGAATGAGACATTTTGACTGCTCGGTTGGTATGAACCGGCCAAGGAGCAAGAATAGTAACCATCTAAGATGATTGATTGAATTAGTATTATTACAAAAAAGTGTAACTTTTGAACGTGTAATAGCCTGACGAAGGTCACTTCAGTACAGACAGGTCACCTGCTGACCTACTTTGACGATGTGGGACGTGCACCGACGACAGCCATTACTCCTCGCTCTGTTACTGCACTCGGCAAATAAATACATGCAACATAACTTATTGCAATTACCTGGATAGTTCGCTACTCCTCACTCAATTTATAGTCCTCGACCAAACCGCCCTCCTTTTTTAACATCACAATAACCTTTAACCACACAAAAGTTTCATCAATGTTTCAAACACTTTTTACTTGCTACATTTTTATTTGATTTTTTTTTTACAAAAACAATTCCCATATACAAAAATTATTAAACTATTTCAAACAAGGTTCATCTAATATTGAACAAATATGAGATAGAATTGTCGAGAGTTGATAAGCTTTTGTTGAAAAAATAATGACGGGGTAGAAAATACTGTCATCATATTTTCTTTTGAATCATTATGACGCTCTTGTTTGCAGATCAAAGTTAATCGGACTGTAATCTACTTATGCATTCTTGCTGACCGATAGAAGCTCGTTCATTTCAAACTAAAATTGACAGGATTATGAGTCAATTAAGTTTATGGAAGTAACTCCGGTCGTTAGGTCAGAGGCTTCCAGCGACGCCTCAAATATGAATACAAGATAAAAAAAACTAGGACTTGTCGTAAACTTATTAACTTACGCTGTGTTGGCAGTGCAACTATGTTCATCACTTTGGGTTCATACTTGCAGTGCCAGCTCATTTTCCGGCTTCTCCATCTATGCATCAATAAACCTAGAAAAAAGAAAATGTTTTTTCAAAATAATTTCATACTTGGATAAATTTGACAACGTAATAAAAATATACCTTTTTCGGCAAATAAAGAAAGTTGAATTTGAAATTTGTGTATGCGTGCTTTTTGGTGATTTGATGTTGTTCATGTCAGCGACCAGTTAAAAAAAATAAACAAGCCATTCTCGGCCCTAATCTTTACACTCGATTTGCGTGCAAAGTCAAATGCTGTTAGATTTATCACGCAAAATGCGATCGCGTGATCGAACTCTGCAGACACCTGTGGCTACGTATCGATTGACCGAAACTGATCAACAACTTTTACTTTCGCCCTCATCGATTTAACCATCTGAAGAGTTAACATACACCGCGGCGCTTTTTATTTATTCATTACAGTTTTATATCTTCGCGTGATTTGATTATCATCAGAACCTGTCAGTTTTACTTATTATAATAACAACGATAAAATACATTTAGAATGAATTAAGTTGATTTTTGTGTCTTAAATGATATCAAGGTATTGTTTTAATTACAAAAGATTTTAATGTGGGGCGAATGCATTAAGAGTGAAACTTTATTCATTTCAAAATGTTTTCGATTAGATAATGTGGGTTTATAGTCAAAAGCGCTGGGTTGGGGCTCGCCGGTTGTGTTGAATGTGCCAAGTTTTTTTAGGTTTAATCCTCCATTGGTATGAGCGTGGTTCTCATGCAACGAAGATAACCGAGTGAAGGAAGAAAGAGATTTTCATAGAAAAAATTGTATACCAACGGAGGATTAATGGCATCGAACTGGAGTGAGCCCAGAGTAGGCTCATCCCGGATGGCTAGTCAGTGTGAAAGAATACGCAGAGACAGAAACTTTCCTCTGCGATTAATATGAATGGTACTATATAAATCTCTGATATATTTATATTTAAATTTTAAAAACCCAGTTTTACAGATTTAGTAAATAATAACATCGTACTTATTTTATTTTGTGTTCATTCCTCCTGTAATCCTCTTATTTAGTGTTCATATGGGCTTCACATTGAATTCACACGACAATTCATACTCATCTTTATTCATTTATATTGTTGTTATTGTAAATGATAATTATGAAAAATGATATAAATGGTATCAAGAGGGATTAACAATGAAAATACTATTCTTACCTAATATTCATGAACGTCAAAAACAATTAAAAAATAATGCTGACCAATGTTTGTGGAAAAATTGGTCTAATATTGCGCGTTTTATTAATTGTTTCATCTTCAACTAGGTTTTCATTTAGAAATAAAAAAAGAAACTATGTATATACGACATTCATAAAATGAATTCCAGTCACTATTGTGCGTTATATATTTTTTAAAAAATATGTTTTTAAAGTCCATACAGAACAAAACATCGTTTTCCAATATTATTTGTATATAAATTGGAATATCTCTAAATCTTATGACTTTGCAAATCGATGATGTTTAAAAACGGATTGCAAGGATGGATTGTCAGCCCATCAACAGCTGATAATCTTCAATTCTGCTTGTATCAAAACAAACACTTTTTTGAATATAAAAAATGGTTTCAACCATGCATATTTTTCGTACATGAACTTCATGTATGGTATTTTATGGACTTCATAGTCAGAATCAGTGTCCGGGATATTTTTTTATGTCAGTGCCGAAAAAATTGTGTTTCGAATAAAAAAGTTTAATCGGGTATAAAAAATTGAATTATCCGTGCATTTGACGTGGAAAAAACGGTTCAGAGGGATGAAAGCGATTTTGCGAACGCTCGTTGAACGCTTATTTTGCATGTTATTGATGAAATTACATCTCGGCTCTATCTCTCTTCTTCGTTGACGAGTGCGGATTATAAATGTGGCGCGTAAATTCGTAACGAAGAAATGTACGTAAATTTGTAAACGTTTCTACCAAAGGAATACGTACACTAGAGGAAAATAAACTCGGCTTCACCCTCCCGATCAATAGCTACAGGTGGCAGCCATTTCGTAACTCACCGAGGCTACAATGCAGCAACCCACTGTTGCACCATTCTATCTATATCTATACACTTTATATATTTTTATTCAATTATCCGATTCAGCTCGGTTCGGTCATTTTTTTTAATTGGCTCATCATTTCTTTATACTTCTGTTTATTACGAAATTTATCAGTTTAATATTTTTTCGTCCTAAACTTTTAAAATCATTTTGACAATGAAAGAATTTTAATCCAACAAAATGGCGAACTGGACGAAAAGTTGTATATAAATAGTTGACAATAAACAAAACCAGCTTAGCATCGGAGGAATAATTTAGTTTGATTCTTGATCAAAATTATTCCTGTCTATCAATAAACATTTATGCCATGCCGAATAATGCTTTGAGTGCTTTTCATTAACGCCGACTTAATCACACTTGTTTGTGACTATGCAGACGAGGGCGAAACTCCTGACTCGATAAGCTCCTTTATTCATTTTTACTCTCTTGAAAAGAATAAGAAATTGAGTGATTCGATTCCGGTGGGGGGTTTGCCTGTATTTTTTTTTTTCACTCGTATTAATATGATTTTTCTAACGTTCTCTGCAGGATGCTAATTCGTCTCACGTTCTCGCGTGACTCGTTTCGAATACAGGCGACTGAATTTTAACGATCCATGAACTGCAATCCATTTCATATGTTTAGTTACAAAATTAATAATGCATTTTGTTATTGATAATACTAAAATTAATTAATAAATACGAAAATTCAAAATTTACTAAATTATAAAATATGAAAAGATTCTTAATATATTTAATGATAGAAGAATGAAAATCATAAAAATGATAGCTATCAAATTATTCATTAAGTATAAGCATTTGTAATGTTATTTTTCATTGTACCGAGTTTTATTGATTTTTTAAAATTTTTATTCGATTTGATAGATATTATTCGTTATTCGCTTTTGAAATGTAATGAGAGAAGAAGCTTAGAGATTTCTTGAATGGTCATAAAAAAATACAACAGACAAAATTACTTTCGTAGACGGTAAATTCGTATTCAGAAACAAATAAATAAAAAAGGAAGATTCATTGTATTGAGAGAACAGGTTGTTTATAATATTGTGAAACTCGACCTTTTCTCTCTAAGATGAAACGAAAAAAGAATATTGGCAAAATGAAAGAAAAGCGAAATTTAAAAGCGCATGTCTCTCTCGGATGCTGAGCGCACAAACTTTGTTCGAAAGTGATCTCATCGTTAGATTCATCAATTTGCGTACCCGCTCTTTTTTTTCTTTTCTTATTATTCTTTTCAGCGTAAAAAAAGGATCGCGCGTGGTTTATCAAGTACCGATTCAATTTGATGCTTGGAATATTTCACGAAAAACAAATCTAAAAAAAGAGTGTTTTACCGAAATCAAATAAATAATAAAAATATAAATTACTTATAGCAACATTGATTTAATCATCGAGTTTTAAAATAGAGATTCCTGTCGGTAACAGAAATCGCTCACAACAATTTTATCCAACGGGATTTGTCTTTTGTGTGCTAACAAACGTCTCGATTCAGCGAAGACAACTAAACGCCTTTCTTTTTATTACACTGCATGACGTCATAAACGCCCACGAGTTATTCAATGAGAATACGCAAACGAAAATTTTTCCCTTCTAAGAAATTACAGGGAAAGAATGAAACAAAAATAAATAAAACTATAATGAAACAGGAAAACAATTTTTTTTAATTCAGTGACTTTAAAATAGAATTGAAGGATCAAGTAAATAACGAAACATCGTAAGAGTAAAATGTTGATGACAAATTGGTAGAAAAAAGATATAATCACGGGATAGAGTTTACATTTTCGTTGGCTAACGGAATTATTTTGTGTTTTCAACTCATTTTTTGTGCTTGTTTAAAGCCAGTGCTGTATAAAGTTTTGGCGAAAATAGTGAAGAAAAAAGGAAACTAAAGTTTGTTCATGTAATGCGAAGCTTGGAGCTAAGTAATTACAGTAAACAATGAAATATCTTGAAACAGTTGTGCACAAGTTGATAGAACGAGTGGTTCAGGTCACTCTCCCGCGGTCATATTTCAGTTTCCCTCTGCTATTCTGTCTTATTAGTTCGACTTGATTTTCAACGCGGCAAACATTATTCAACGGGGAAAATAACCTGCATTACATTGACTATGTTGAAAAAGAACCTTAACACGAACGATGAGCTTTTCGATACACAAATAAAAATTGTGGCATTGGAAAAATTAATTAGTCGCAAGAAAATGCAGTGAAAAGGTGAATTTAAAAATGTGCTGTACAATATCAATTATCCTTAAACTGTTTAATCTCTGTTTATTTTTATTTTCTAGTTATTTGATTTTTTTTAATGTTAATATTTAATTTGCTTTCATAATCTTCCAAACGAACATTTCAAATTCGAAAAAATTTGAAGTCTCCAGTTGAAACGCCTACATTATGAAGTACTTGATAAACTAGGCGATTTCGATTTAGAGGTTTGAGTGCATTCTGAACCAAATTGAAACAGTAATTAGTGGTGGGGGTAAACATGGAATGCAAACTCGAATGACTAAATTGAAACTGCCAATAACAAAATCGACGGTTGAAGAATCAATTTTGGTATTAAAAACATAAATTGTTTGTCTGTTATGTAGATGACCTAGGCACTAAGTGCAAGTGACGTCATGATTGGGTGGCAGCGTAGCGAGCCGAAGCGGGTGTCAGTTTTTCGCAAAGTTGCACATGCAGTGAGGACATAAACGCTGGACACAAGCTGCAGCATGTTTCAACATTAACGAGCCATTAAGCAGCAACTTTATGCCACCATTCAGGCTTGCAGGTGAAAAAGAGAGTGAGTACGCGCTTGCGCGGACTGCCTGACACAATAACATTGTTTCACTGACACCTGAAGCTCAACCAACATAGCTGCAAGAATGTTGCCTACCAATGTAATGTCTTTTGTTAAGAAGGTGAGTTACCAACTTAGATTTATCATTTTTGTAACATAGGATCTGTAACAAATCCATGTAGAAATTTACGTCTGGTCCAACGTTCCCCCAACGTTGTGAAAGTTGAGTCAACTTTGGCTGCCAATCTTTGGTCCAGAGATGGTATTCTCTGGGATGAAACGCCCGCCCATTATCGACAGCCAACGTTGGCTGAACTCTTTTTGCCAGAGTTAAACCAATGTTGTTCAAATTATTTAAAAAATTGAATTATTTTATTTATATTGGCAATTTTTTCACGTAATTATTTTTAGATAATTATTATTATGATTTATAGTCAGTGCTAGAAATAGAATTTTAAAAAGTCCGATGAATTTAATTTTGTTGTTGGTTCTGAGGTGGGATTCGAATGCTCGTCCTTCGGATCTGTAATCCGCCTATCAATCCAGTGCTCCATCGGTTTTCTTTGCATATGTTGTGTAAATATGATACGTAATCACTTATCCAGAAGATTTAATTGTGCCAACATTGGCCCAACGTTGGCAACCGATGTTCCAAGCCAATGCTGGATGAACATTGGATGCCACCATTGTATAAATGATGTATGCCAAAGTTGATTATCAGATTTGTTTGCATTCCTGGCAATTCAATTTGATAAACATTGGTACAACGTTGGCTGCCAACAAAGGTCCAACGTAGAATCGGTTGGTCATTTAGGCTTATCGCTGGCAATTTCTACATAGGAATTTGTTTAACATGATTTTATTAATTTTGAAAATAATAATGAAAAATGTTGAAAATGATCCCGGCGTAATCATCATTTGTATTAATCATGTTTAATGATAATTTATTTAATGACGAAACTCAAATTACCTGCCCGAATTGCTCGAAATTTGTCAGCTGATATAAATTTGTCAATTAATGATAATTATTAACAAATTAATGAGGACATAATCAGGAAAACATTTTCAATTTATGTACATCAGGAAAATTTATAATTTATAATTATGACAAAATATTTTAAAAGTATGTTGATATTGTAGGATTTTAATATTGTTTGCTTATTGGGAAAGCTCATAATTCGATAAAATACTGCGTGTACTCATACCGACTTTTTTTAGGGGGGGGGGGGTCTGGATCTGAATCCGAACCTTTTTTCCTCTCCCAACCCCTGACCCTTGCACATTAAATAAATTTTTTTCATAATGTTGTCATTAATATCTGTGAACTGCGAACAAAATACGCCAGGAAGGCAAGTATGTAGGTAATATTTTAAAATAAAACCTGTCTAATGTCAGAAAAACCTTATCATTTCCAACTTTTTTCTTTCAAATAATAAATTTAACGTTTTATTTCGAGGTCTTAGAAGTTTAGGGAATAGGACACATCATATATGTCCATTTTGATCTTTCATCAAGTATATATTTTACTGCATTTTTAATAAATTGTTACAAGTGTCCAACTTTTAACCTGATTTTTCTCAATATTTTTTACATAGTAAATCATCGATAATTTTTATTTATGTTTGCAATTTTTCCTATTTGACGCGGTGTTTAGAATATATAAATGGTACATGTAAATATCTCGATTAATCATCCTGTATAAAAAATATTTAAATAAATTAGTTAAAAATTAAATACTATTTTGAACAATTAAAACTTAACCTTTCATTAAAAACTCAGTGAAAATGATTAAACAACCGACCTAATATAAGATTGGTTGTATGGTTGACCAATCAAAAATGTTAAAACATTTTATTTAAAATAGCGGTCTTGGCTGTAGAGGTCAATGTAAGATTATTGGGTTATTATAATATCCAAAATATAGAAAAAATTGTTCGTTAAATTTAGAAATGTATTGACTTAATAATCAACACTCATCCAGATTTAAAAAATTTAATTTGTTCAAATTTTGTTTTTAACCCTGCGAATAAAAAGTTATTCAATGACAAATCACAGTAAACGTGATTTGTCTGTCTATTAAATACAAATAAATGTATATAGCTAGCAATTATTACAAGTAGCCGACAAAAATATGTGTGGTAGAATTATATATATATTGTAACTGTTCTCTTATGGATATTTCTGCTCCCAATAAACTGTTCACCTACGATAGGTAGAATATAATAACAACAATAGTGGACACGTGACAACAGTAGCACATGGCTGCTGTAGATAAATTTTGTAGTTGCTACAAAAATATGTTACTAGGTATATTTTTATTTCTAATTTGTGATCATGTTTTTTTCAATGTTCATTTTCATTAATAAAACATGATAAATTGGTATTTTCATAAAAAATGTATCAAAATTCTGAAGAAAGTATGAAATGGTGCTTTTGTTCGAATAAACTTGGTATCATTTTCAAGTTTATCCTTCTCATATTTACAGGTAACCATTGATACACATTCTCCATCATGCGGTCAACTTCAATTCATCATCATCAACTCATTTTCACCATCATCTGATGCATTTGCAATCAACCATTTTTTTATGGTTAGTTTCATCATCATTTTAGATATCATTAAACATTTTGTTTAATTTATTTCATTTTTTGTTGCAATTTGAGACCGGAAAATGCATATCGTTTGTTTACACCAATACAAAGTTTCATGTCGTTTTATGGGTAAAAGTCTAATCAATTTTCGTATCACTAATTAATAATTGTTCAACAACAACGGTTTCAAATCTTCTTTGTCAGTTCAGTTATTTATTGTTCAATCAATGTAAAATTTCATTCATCTATCATCGAGCAGCGTTATTTCCGATAGTTAGAACCATTATTGTTGAACAACAAAACTTTTACTCGTTATACGAAAGGTGTTTTTTGTTCTTATACCTTTGAAATAAAATTTTATAGAATATCTTCGTATACTAATAATTTTTCATATAGAATTTATTTTAAAAAATTTCGAATTGAGAACTTTCTTTTAGACTAATCTTGTTACACCGAACGGAAAGTGAATAAATTTCATTAAATCATGTTTATAAATAGATAAAAAAAAAGTAGAAACGGAAAGATGCAAATATTTGGATGTCGTCCGTCCAACAGATTATTATGTCATTTTCATAAAGAGTGATATTAAGATCAATCTAATTTTAATTTCTGAACAATAAAATCCAAAACTCGATATTGGCTTTTTGTTAGTTGCAGCGTATAATATGTTATCGTTTGAAAGACGGCTCGAACAGGGTCCGATATACCGAAATTTTTGTTACGATTACAATGCTGGCTGTTTGCCAAAGTGTGATTTCCCTCAGTTGACCTTTGTGATATTACTCTACTTTTCCATCTATGTTCTTTTGACATCGCGAAACGATTAATATTTAAACAGCATCAGTTTTCAGGAATTCATTAAATAACCATTATTTCCTTGATACTCATATAACCGCTCATCATTTTTGTCTGTTTCATTTACACATCAAAAGGTTTTAAATAAAAAATGATTATTATTAATTAGTATTTTATAATTAAATTAAAAACACTTTAAATTTAATATCATATTAAAAATATTAAATAATGTGTAAAGTAATGAAAAGTTAAGGAAAAAAAAATTTTTTTCTTCTTTGTTCGGTTTCCTGCTTTAAATTTGTTTAAAAGAGACGACAATTCAAACTTTTTTGTATACATGAATTATTTTACATTCTCAACTATTTGGTAATTAAACATGAAATTCACTTTAATCTCATGTGAAAATTTGTGTCCAGTTACAGAAAATTTTCGCAACATCAAAAATATTGCGCTACAGCACTTGTTGCTTGGAGTTATGCATCCAAATGAACTAAAAGAATCTTACTAAAATGTAAAAATAAAAAAAATTATATTGAATTAGAATCATGGGTACAACTGTTTATATTTGATGCAGATGGTGACGACGCAGCCGGAAGGGACAACGGGTCTTACCACACCGGAGGAAAGTGGCACGACGTTCAGCAAGCTTCGCCAATTGATGGCGACAGGAAATGGTGAATTCAATATTTTATCCTAATTTTATTCCGATTATATATATATTCAAACTTTTTTTTTCTCACCAAACATTTGACTAAATTTTCTGTTTCTAGTATTGTTTTGTATTGTTTTGAATGTAAAACATTTAATGGCCATGCTCATAGCTATACCAACAGAGGTATAGGTATACATGAAACAACAAAATTGATTTTATATTTCATTTTAACGTTCAGACAAAAATAAGGGTGGTGATGCCCCTAAAATGGAAAAAATTTGAATTCAGATGTGATTGAAAAAAATGCTTGAAATCGTATTTAAATCTTCAATTTCAGGATATTGCGATTGCTTTGGCATCAGAAATATAGGTGCTTCTTTGGAAAAGTTGAAAAATTGGACATCTAGTTATTGGAGCATTAGCAAAATTTAAGCTTTATGTCTAAACCGTGCTTAGAGCGTGAAATTGATTTTTTTCTGGAATGTTGCCTAATTTTTTCTTATAATGTTTATATCTATATCCTGGTCCCCTTTTGACCTACATATTAGGTATCCTAATATTCTGGCAATTAAATATTTTTACTTGTATTTTATTAACATAACGATTTATTGTTATAATTTTTATGTGATCAGTGTGATTAAAAAGATTTATCAATTTCGAATATATTGTCATTATCATCCATCAAACTGAAGAACTAAAATTAAATAACTAGACTTGTAAAAGTGGTCAGTTTAATTGAAAAAATATTTTAAACTCAATAAGCGAATGTACAAAATTGATTGAATTTTTGTTTTAAAGTGAAGAACAACAAATAACTCAAGTAGAAATCTAGTTTAAGCCAGGAAATCTCGTCGAAAAAAATACTGACTGGGCCCTTACCAGGTTCCAGTCAATATTCCTGACCGGGCATTGGTACAGTGCGTCACGCCTGGCATTACCAAGGGCCTGACCGGGATTCCATTTTCGTTTTTTTAATTTAATTAAATAATGATTTTTATAGTTTGTTTAAATTACGTGAGTTGGTACATTAATTAATGAATCATTTTGCAATTAATAATTTAATAATATTTAATTTAATAATATTTAATAATACACGACAGCAGCAAACCTATTGTGCCAGCCTTCTGACATATTATTAGTCCGTGACATGTTTTGCATCAACGATTTGTAAACGTTCCACAATGCAGGAGAGTACGTTTCTCGGCGCCTTCCTCTAGCTGTCTTGCCGCGGATATAGTTATCTTCAAAATACTCAGCGATGTCAACAAGAGCTTGTGGTACTTCTTCCATGAATATATCAAAGACCTCGTTAACGTCGTCTAGTGGAAGAAAAGCTGTTGCGCACATCATTTGAACTCCAAATTTTATTGAACAGTCCTCTCAATCATTATAAGCCTGCTGTAAGCATTTCGATTGCATTCGGCGATAAATTTCTAGCTTCAGATTAAAGAAGCAAGATATCACCCTTGTTTGGGTTATTTTATTTCATTTATTTGTCTTCAGTGTGTGAAATGAAATTTTGACATATTGAATGTTTCCATAAATTTCTAGATTTCTAGAAAATCAATCGTTAAGCAGCATTGTATAGTGTAATTTAAGAGGGAAAAACACTGTACAAGGGGGAAATTTTTTGATAATAGAACATGTATGACACTATTTACCATATTAAATACGATTTCAAGCATTTTATTCAATGACATCTGAATTCAAACGTTTCTATTTTTAGGGGCGACACCCTTATTTTTTTACACGAAGAAAAAGGAATCGTTGTTTTTTCTATTAAATAAGTTGAAATTTATTATATTTTCTTAATAAAGATGTCATATACTAGAAAAGTTGTACAAATCAAAACATTATGAAGTATGAAAAAGAAAAACGAAGGGATAAAGATGAAACATTTCATCGTTTCTATTGTCATATAAATAATAGTATTACGATCTTCATTCTATTTTATATTAAGCGTATGTTTTAAAAACAAGGTTTCTGACTATGGATTTTTACGATTTAAAATAGTAAAATAAACAGCTGAACATTTCAAATAATACCTACAAAGTATCGTGAATTTTTAACCAATATATAACTATTATTAATGAGATATGACGTGCTTTTTATGCCAGAACATGTTAATTTTTATTAATTCAAATTAATTACGAAAAAATATTCTTTCTTTATTTTTCTGTCTATTTATCCGCACCTCACATTTGTCCCAGTTCTTTGCTACCAGATGATATACCTAGTCTCTCAGTAAAACTGTCAATACATATGAAAATTCGCATTTCAACAATGGTTTATAATTATTTTTTTGTTTACAAATTTTGTTTAGATGATTGTATAAAAATCGCAGACATTAATTACAGAATTTTATGCGTGGACGCATTTCACATACACACACTCAGCATCACTTGTATGTCACTGTGTTTTGGTTCCTTATACACATCAACCAGTGAAAAATGGCACTTACGAGAAAGATCCGCACCATTGCCTGATATGAATTTCAATGGAAAAATAAAATTTCCATTTATAAAGTGATATTTTTGATATGAATATTACTGAAAACATTTCAATATAATTGATGTTAAATGTACGATGGTAAAACGATTAATTATTAACATACATTTTAAACGTAATTTCGGCATATTTTATCATATTTTAGTATATTTATATGGTAAAGTTGTAGAATTGGTCCATCTCTCATTTTACTATTTGAAATCGCAAAAATTGTATCAGTGTGTTTTACTTTTTATTGTGAATTGTTTGACTGTTCATATGTCCCAAAAATCGTTGTATCGGGTTTCTAATTTTACAATAAAACATAGTATAATCCTGATTTTTAATTGGAATAATCTAAAAATAGTCTGATATAAGGTACTTTTGCTATTTTAAATTATAAATTTCAGGAAACCTTTTTCTCCGTGTATAATTATTATTTTAATTTAATTTGATTTATTTATACTGTATATTTTATATTGTTTTATCTTGATAATTAAAAATAAAAGAAAGTTGCTCTGTATCATAGTTTTTATCATCTTAAACTTTTTGCGTTCTTACTATTTGTCATCCTGATCCATTATGAAAGTTTAAATTTGAATTCTTTGACAGCTGTTCAAAGTGTCCTACTTTGAATAATTTTTTAAATGATATTCTAGTATAAAAGCACAGACTTAAAACCCTTGCATATAGTTTACATTCCTTTATAACAAGTTCAAAAATTCAAAATCACGGAACTGGTAGTTCCTACGTAAAAATGAATTAATCATTTTACTATCTGAAGCTTCATTTTTACAAATGAAATAGCATAATTCAAAGGAAAGATTAACTGTAATGACAAAATTTTATCTGGATTGACATTCTTTTCTGACGTTATACGAGAACTTACCTTTGAGAATAAAAAATGCATACATAATTTTATTAGAAGCTCCAATAATTTTTATGTTCATTAATGTTGATCTTCAGTCTCTCATAATTTGGTTAAAAGTTGATCAATTTCGGAAAACTTTTTTATTTTCATCAGCTCGGTACCTTCTTTCCGAGGAATACATAAAAATCGTATAACGAGGAGAAGAATTAAACTCTTTTTAATACGTCGAAAAGTGGAATTTCCTGTCGCGTGATAAGGAGACATTGGAGTGCTTCTGGCTCATATTTTGTTAATACTTGGCCTTAGACACTACCGTGTCTCCTGATTTAAGTTCAAAGTTGGGTGTAAAATATATTGCGTTTACGAAGCGAAGACTTAGTTGCACCAAAAACCTTTTGTAACTTATATCTTGAATACTTAACATTTTATTGAAAAACTATTAGGTTATTTTCCAAAATGTAACAAATATTTAAATCAAGAATGTGCAACATTTTGAGAACATTATTTTCAAAGAATCGTTCATTAAAAATTATTAACTCTTTTTAACATCTCCGCTTATTCCATTTGCTATAAAAATTATTCGTATCATTTTTTTATAAATAATATAATTTTTGGAGCACTTCGATTTATCAATTGTTTTGACTATGGAAGTCATGGATTTTCTACCTCACTAAATAGGGATCAAATTCCTACTTTATCGATCGACTGTTTTTGAAGGCCTCTGTAGCTGAGTTGAAAAAAAATTAATGAATGGTTGTAAAACGAATAATTTTGTTCATTTTTCAGTGACAAAAGTGTCACCCGCTAAGGTAACGGCCGAAGCGGAAGAGACCAAACCAGAACCTGTCGCTGCCGAAGCTCCAAAAATGTACGTCAACCTTTCATATACCAATATTCAGACGTGTCAATTTTTGCTTTGAAATGTAAATCAAATGTTTTCATTTTTGTAGACTTAAGATTCATTTCCACGCATGTTTTGTTTTGCATATCAATTGGTTTTATTGATTTACTGACAAAAATGACTGATTTGATTAAAACAATTTTTCAAAGTATATATTTGGGTGAAAATTGAGAGGAAATTCTTGAGACGTAGTTGAGGACATGGGGCAATCCGGGCGATTAAAATAATCAATAAAATAGTGAAAATCGTGAAAAAGAGAGAAAAAAGGTGTGACATTGAAAATAGCTGCACCTAAAATGAATGTCCTTAAGCGTCTGAGTAGAACAGCTCGTGTGACTGGCGCATTGTGTTAATTTTCTCTTTTAGAATCGCACTTATTGCATTCTTTCATTATAGCTCATTCATTTAATGCGTCATATTTTAAAATACCATCTACTTAATGAAAATAGTTTCCTCGAATTTATAGTCATGTACACACATCACAAGCCTACTTCAACACATCTTTCTCCCGTCATTGCAAACTGAATTAACGCAGAGTGCAACAGTTTGTTTTGTCTTTTAGTTTGTTTGTTGTCTTATAAAACAGCGCAAATTATTATTGATGATTTTAACAAAACGCGAATGTACCCACGTTAATGTCATTTTTGCGCTCACTTGAGCGTTTTTCAACAGTATTTTCACGTACTGAAATTGAGTTATCAGTCGCAATTATTCATGCCAGTCAATTTTATAAATGCCCACGTACACATCAAACTGAATTTAATGCAGGTTTTTGAAATGGATAACGATAGGTCACTCATATACATAAGCAGACTCTCTGAAATATAAGTAGAGACTTTTGGAATGAGAAAATCGATACTTTGTTAACCCTTAACGTATAGAAGAGTGCAGGATATGCATACTCATATTCTTAATTACAATCGAAGATTTTTCACCAATAAAAATTTTTTTTAATTTTATAGCAAATGAATAATTATAACACTGTTAAAGTAGTTTGCTACCTTACGTTTTGGGTGATGTGAAAAAAAGAGCGTAAGTGTCCGATGACAATTGGGCCTTCTACATTGTTTGAGAGTATCTTAAGAAATCCCAACATACTAATTGCAACGAAAAAATCATTATTTTGTTTTTAGGACTGTCGATAACGTAGGTTTTTCATATTGCGATTTTATAGTTTCCATTACAACTTAAAGTTTAAGTTTACTTCATTAGTCGTCATAATAATTATGATACAACTTTTATAATTATTCAATGCAATTTTTTGTATACAACATGTTCGTTTGTTAGTAATGTCAGTGTTTGTTCAAAATTTAATAAATTATATTTTCATTTTTTTATTAAAATAAATATGAGAAAATTAGAAAATATTTAATTAATGATATTTCGTTTGGTCGTATCAAGTTTTGAGTTTTTCATCATTTCAAATGAAGCTTGAAAACCCATAAAATATGAACTCTCATCTTTTTTGAACGTCTTTTATACGATAATTTAGATGTTCGAGTCGGTACAGATAATTTCTTTAATAATCTTAGTCAAATTTTCACTCATATTATTAAATTATTAATTATGATATCATAATTATTCAAAAGTACAATACATTTTTTTTTTCTTTCCTCAAAGACACTTTCTCAATATATTTTCAAAATATTTTGTCAGTAAATTATATTTATGATGTTTTTATTGTTTAAACATCACATTATTATTTTGATGTTTTTTCTCAACAATCCTTACTTGGTTAATAATTACTTGAGTTATATTTTGTGTTATAGGAAATTAGATCTCAGTAGGCCCGCGAGCAGAGCAGGTGCGTGTAGAGTGTGCCTCAAGTCCTTCAAGCCCGATGACTTTTCACGAACGTGTTGCGAGTGTAATCATAAAGTATGCGAAGACTGTGCTTCCTACTCATCAACAACAGACTCTGACAATCCGGTAAATAGCAACAATTTCACTTATTATTTTTTTGTGTATATATCAAAATTTGAACAACATTGATGGAACGTCTCCTCGATCATGTCTCGAATTTTGAACACAAACTGCAGTGAACTTTGCATTAGATTACACTAAGCACATTTTGACGCGTTGTAATATATGAGCTCGCTGAAATTAAACAAACATTAAACTATTTGAATTTCAAATCAAAACGTTCAATCGTAAAATAAAAGTCGAGTTGAAAATTAAGATAAATATCATAACGAGTTTGCAATTTGTTCCAACAATTGTTTGACTTGCAATGTGTCTGACCATTTATACAGATGTATCACTTGTTGGACTCCTGATTCTGTGCCTGACTATTTATACAGTCTCATCACTTGTTTGACTTTTAAATCTTTGCCCGACTATTTATACAGTTGTATCACTTGTTAAACATAAATCGGTGTCTGACTATTTATACCAGCTATATCACTTGTACGATTTCAAATTGTGGCCATTTAAATGGATAGCGATCACATCTTAGCAACTATTTTCATTTGTTTCTTTTTTTTTTTCATTTTTGCCAGCAAGCGTGGCGTTGCAGTGTGTGTCGTCGAAAATTAGCTTCGAGAGGACAACCGATAGTAACTCAGGAATCGACAGACTCGTTACTCGAGGTGCCAGTACTCGAAGCGCTGCAGAGACGTCACAGTGACGCAAAACTTAGTTGTCAAGGTATAAGTCAGACTGGCGCTTTAGGAAGCGGCCTTGCACCGCCACGCAGCCCAGATTTCCGAAGACATTCTGATGTTTCACCTGCCAGTCTCAAGGAACTCGAAAAGGTTAATATGCACAAAAACTAAATCTAATCAAATTTTAAATGTTCATAATTCATGTGTTCAAAAAAAAAACTTTTTAATACAAGTTTTTATACAATTCAATTGCAACTTTTCTCAAAAAATTAGATCTTGTGTAAATTGATGTATGAATCGTTTCCAAAATTTGAATGATAATCTTATCCAGTTCTCAAAAATGAAAATTATTATAAAAAATTACTATTATTGTTGAATAATAAAAAAAATTATCATTTGTAAATGAGTAAAATTAATTTTACTTTAAATTTGATTAAAATTGTTTCAAGTCGCTGCAAAAACAAGGGTCTTAATGTGTGACGCTAAAATAAAAAAATGGATGGTATTTTAAAAATTGCGAAGCAACATGACACCAGTTGAAAACGAAAGGCCGTAAATTCCTACATGTCGATGGTAGACGCTGCTAATATCGAATAACCACACACTAATTATCATCTAAGCTTTCATAATTTAGTAGAATACACAAAATATATCAAGTATAAAATCCAATCATGAAATAAAATTATTGATCAACAGATTACGGTTGTGCTCATGGAATTTCAATTCCAAGTTAAAAATTTGTTTTCATTGTTAAAAATGTTTTTGCGTCGTGAAACTTTCTGTATTTCATTTATCTTAAAATTCTGATATTAAGATCTTTGTCTTAACTTCGAATCAAGTGGTCTTTTGCAGTGATTTGAATAAAAAAAGTTAATAATCAGTATTTCAGCTAATTAATAATCAATTATTTATATCTTTAATGTAACATCTTTTATCGAATGAAACATCGCATATTACGCATGTTCATGTCTCGATAAAACTCTTCCCATGTCTTCAGTGTCCCTGAATGTGTCAAAATGTTGGATGTCAAACCTTGACCTTTATTGACCTTTATTCACTAAAAACAATAATCATTTTGATTATTGTTAAAAATTTATTACAAAACAGGATTTTTTGCATGTAAAATTCTGTTGAATATAATTTCACGTGTCTTATTTCAGTCTTGATGTTATTAACAATGAACAAAAGTCTGCACATAGCGCTGATACTGAGGAAGAATAACAATTTTTCAATAATTTCATTTTTCAATTTATTTTTCATTTTACACACATTTTAATTTTGTATCAACAAATTACTGTTAAAAAAATGATAACATTTCATATCAATAGAAATTACACCGAAATTGAATGAATATGCAAAATATAGATAAAAAATAATAGAAATAAATAGTTGAATTAAAATATTTTTATAGGGGATATTAGGTCCTACTCGAAGAAAACCTCGTATGAGCCTACAAACTTTGACCAACAGGAATATTTTTCAACAAAATGATCGAGTAAATTTGTTCAATCTCATTTGCAAAGCGCACGTAAAAATAGTTGAAACACCGAGCAATATTATATTGGCGCCATATAGAATGAACAGGAATTCATCATCGATAATATTAAAACATTTAAAAATAGTGAAAAAGTCATGAGAATTTTGTCAATAGCGCTATAGCAGCAATAACGCAGCACAACGCTAAAAAACGTTTCTTCCGTGATTTGCATGTTATATAGATCAAAAGAAAAAAAAAACATTTCGCCCGAATAAAGTTTGTTATGCACGCACGATACACCAATTTTGGAAATTTAGAATGAAAAACAAATGAATCTAAACAAATATTTGTAGAAAAATTGTCAAATAAAAAATTTTGAAAAGTAAAAGACGATCGAGATATTCAATATAATTAAAATTCGATGATTTCGTTTTTTATGTTCTAATACTTTTATTATTCTATTAATTTAATAAACAATTTCTGATCAAATTTGTTTTATATAACATTTTCCAAGGTAAAAATCCTTGAAATGTATCATCAATTTTGTTTGTGATGTATATCAACTTTCATTCAATTTACATTGACTTGAGAGTGAATACTCGTATAAACAATTGTACCAAATTTCAGCTCATCTAAATTCTGTTTTGTCAGTTTTAGTTTCATTTTTTTCAATAAAATAGATTAAAAAGAATTGTTGTTGAAATATGTGGCGAAAATATTGAATTATATTCTATTCCTTGCAATTCTTGCACAACTTGCATAATAAAAACAATATGTGAAAAATTAGTTGAGGTAATTGTGACACGTGGGATAAGTGTCAGTACCAAAATTATCTTATTATTTCAATTATTTTGTTGATTTTAATTTCATCTTTAGAAAACGGCAGCATATCATTTGCGCCATTTTTCGGAATATCATATGGGCCGAATAAAACAAATCATTTGCATTAAAAAAATATCATTTGCGCCACAAAATAATTAAATATTTTTTAAATGAAAGAAACAATATTTTTCAAACGTTCGGGCAACACTACTAAGTATTTATTCATTCTTTGACTGCAGCGAAACGAAGTTGCAACTTGCATTGATCATAAATTTGAAATTTGTAAACACAAACTCCTTGATTAATTAACAATTATAATTTTTATAAAGTAGCAAAAGTTTATTCGAGTGTTACAATTAACCCAACTGCTTTTATAGTTTTTTTTTAATAAATTTTGGTATAAATGCTTGTGCAAATATTGGCTTACGAAAAAAAAAAAACTTGAATCCAAAGAAATGAAATAAATTATTCTCAGGGGAATACATTTCAGGAATTTTTATCCTTTAGTAAATAACAGTATGCTGTCAGTTGAACTGTAAACGCTAATTGGTTTATCGATGGTATTTCGTACGTTGTAGTTATATCAAGCACTCTTTGCATACAAAGGTACAGCTTTTTAATGCTATATATTAAAGTAGTTTACCGGTTGTATTATTGATGTTTCGGAATTGAAGAGGACATCCTAGTAAAACGATTCGGATCCGTAAAGAAGAATTACTTTACACGATTGTTTTTTTTTTGTTTCGTTTCACATTTATTTCTATCAATAAAATCAATAAATGAAACATTTAAAACATCTTTCTGTATATTTTTTGTATAACAAATATCAGATTGTTTTGTTTTAAAGTCGTTTTCACTAAAAATGTCTCACCAAAAGCTGAAAAGCTATGTTTCTCAAATTTTTTGATCATACTATGAAAATGTCTATAAATTTTAGTCCTTTTTTTAAATGTTTTCCCTGGAATGTCCTTTCAGTAGAATTATTATCATTTAAAACACGTTTAAACTATAACCTAGCTGACTGAAACTGTTCCAAGTTGCATTAAAAAGGTTTTATTGTCCCTTCCCCTTTCCTCACAATCTTCAGTAGTAAGCACCGTCTAAAAAGTGGTTCCAGAATTTAAATTGAGATTTTTTTATTTCCACATTAATCTTTTCATCGAATTAATCAGTTTTCATATTTGAAGTCAATAATTTTTATGTTTTCACGTTTATTTGCTACTCGTTTGTTTTACTTATCACAATTTATATGATATAATAAATTTTCAATTTGTCACATTCATGATTTCAATTTGGTTGTTAAAAAATCCAATACAATTTCTGAAACCTTGACAGATGTGGCTTTTGATGACGAGTAAAGCTGGTCAGATCTTTCTATTACTTGTTAATTGTTATTTTCCAAACTATGTTCTAATCAATTTTTGTCGGATTATGATGTGCACTATTTCGGAGCATTTTTTCTATACTTTTATCTATTTTACAACATCGTTTAAATGAAACTAAATTCAAGTAGTTTTCTCTAGTCTATTTCATATACAGTACTACTGAAATTTTAGATCTCTTTTGCATGAAACAATAATGAATTATTTTAAACGACGAATTACTAATAATTATAGGTCAGGCATGTTGTAAATTATTTAATCTACACGTACAATGTAAATAACATTATAAAATTATATTTAAAAAATCAACGTTTCAATTTTAGGTTTAAAATGAATATATATAATAAACTTAGTTTGAGTAGGGCAGACAAAAGATCCAGTTTTACTGATTCCAAAGCCGCACTTATAAGACTCGCTTATAAGTGTTGAAGACCTAGCACAAACAGCTCACGCCGTAGCCATAAATGTGGTGGTGTCCTTTGCATGGACCTCTAACTCCGTTGTTAATGTTGTAGTTTCGAAAGGTTGCAGGGGAGCGGCGGGAAGAACTTAGGTGGGAAAGAGAGCTCGAATGGAGGAGTAAATCGCGAAGTGGTTCTCCAAATCGTCATCAAAGCGACAGAGACAAAAGAGCAACGAGTCCTCAGAGATCCGCAAAAGTTAGTCCTGTTACAGGTAAACAACTGTTAGACTCTTAATACCTTAAGGAATCTCCCCTGCGAAAATGGTTAAAATCGAAAGTTCTTAATGAATCATTCTCAAATTACGCACAAATGTAATATTTCATATCATAATTACATATGTTGTCTTGAACTTTTAATTTGTTGTTAGTTATGAATTTTAATAATAAATTTAATAATAAATAAATTTGTGGCCTTCGGTAATAACCTGGTTTGATCTTTTAACATAATTGAAATATAATTCATCAAACATATGCGAAACATTTATTATGATTTTGATATTTTCCTTTCATAAACTTGGATATTTCATGTGATTACACTGAAATATCAATATTAAAATTAATATTTTTGATATTTGATCCGCTTTAATTTAGTTTAAAAGTATAAAAAGTACACGTTATTGCACTTTTCATTAATAAAATGAAATAATAACAAAATTGTTGAAATGTGCAAATGTTGCAATGCTTCGCAGGCAAACAAATTACTTTTTGAGCGTTCGGTTCCTGTAGAAAGTTTCTCTCGGAATTATTTATAACAAATTTATGAGTTTCGTGCAGATTCAATTCAAAATAATAATAGTTAAATCGTTTCAACCAATTTCATAGAAAATTGTATCTTTTATAAACATTTCATTGGTACAGTTATTACAAATGTAACTCCCTGGCAGTTCTATTGTTAATTGATTAAAATGCGAAATTACATCCAATTGAAATGACGAAAATGATTATTGCAACAGATGCAGAACCATTACCAGGAGAGGCGGACAACGAAGCAGAACGACGACACCATTCGAGACATGTTAGTAGACGAAAATCAACCAGGATGCCGAGACAGCATTCATATGACGATGAAATTGAAAGTAGTATGTCAACGAGTCACGCGGACCCGGGTTTGGTACTACCGGGCCCGTTGCCCCGCCGAGCATCAGCCTACGACGTCTTTTCTGTGCCTGGAGGGGCTAATTTACACAGACCATCCATATCTGGACCATCTACTCAGGGTAATAATCTTATCGATTTCATTTTTTACAAAATTATACATAAAAAATTATATATGTAAATTCTATATATAAACATAGATGTTCCATAATTGAATATATTTTATGTCATATATTCCATATATAGATCCATATAAGGTTTTATATATGGTTCAAATTTCTTGATTAAATTGCATTCATAAATGGCTCCATTTCATATATGGTTCCATATATAGATCCATATATAGGATTATATATGGTTCCATATATAATTCCATATACGAAATGGAGCAATTTAATCAAGAAATTGCTATACTCGAAATATTTAGTATCGATTTTGTTTTTTTAAAACAAAGAAAACCTTGAGGGAATTTTTCTCTGAGGTGTTTCAAACTTGATATAAGTTTGAAGAGAAATCTCTTTCAATTCAAAGTCATTTCTTTAAAATAATAATATGTTTGTTCGTTATTGGTGAAGGGTCTGGCAGGAGGCCGTCGTTCCGAGCAGTGAAATCACCTTATGAAGTGGCTGGTGACGATGAAAAAATAATTAGTCTAGATTCAAGTAGCTCGTCGGAGGTAATACCACCTGCTGCGCAACCACCCATTCTCGCTCCAGACGACGAACGTCGAACGAGGCGAAGGAACTCGCAATTGTGAGTACTTTATGTCAAATGAACTTATGAAAACAACAGAATATAACATTCTTATTTTTTTCGAATCACAATTCAATCACAGTTAATCAAAGAAAGATTACCTCACCAGAGTTGTGTTTTTTTAACCCTACAGAGACATAACATTTTTTTTACCTTAATCTACATCGTGGGGTACATTTAAATCCCAAATTTCAAAAGATGATTGCAAAATCATTTTTAAACGAAAAAGACTTTTTTTATTTTTATCGTCTTTTCGTATAGAATGAGAATATGTGGGAGTTAAAAGTTTTTCATTAATATAAAACAATATCAAATCAAAATATTGCAACAAAAAAAAACAAAAAATATAGGAAATTGACATTTTTAGTAAAAATGGGATCCATATGGACCCCACGATGACTTTGTAGGGTTAACTTTCATTATATATAACTATATGGAGAACAAAATTATTTTTAACTGTAAATACATTTTATGACTGTCAAATGTATGGTTGTATATATGACAGCACACATGGGACATGTGTATCTTACGTGAATGAATTAGGAAAGTTTTTGTTTGGGTAGTGTGCACGTTTGACGTCACGAATATTCGCCCAAGAATATTGACAAATTTTTTTGTGCTTTATATTAGATGGTTTGATTGCAAAGGTTGAGACAACTTGAGAGTTAATATGCAAACGGTTACGTTTCTTTTAATAAACCGCACTTGCTCCCAAAAAATTGTAGTTTCTCTTGCTATAACATAAAGTCCTTATGAACAAGTCAGTTTATTATTTTCTTCAAAAAAAAAAAAAAAAAAAAAAAAAAAAAAAAAAAAAAAAAAAAAAAAAAAAAAAAAAAAAAAAAAAAAAAAAAAAATGAAGTTGTAAGAAAGTGCGTGAAACTAAATTGTACATTGATATGTTTCTGATTAAAGTTTGATTAAACAATGGCGGTGAAACGAATAGGATGGTAATGATTCTATTTATACCAACGCAAGAGCTTAATGAGCACTAATATTACTGGGCGTCTATTGAAACTGTTACAAGTAAAGTTCCTTATGTACAGCAACTAAAGTGATTTAACATGGCCAGAAGGAAGAGCCGCAGGCTACGATATACAACTTGCCAACTTTCTAATGTTACAACTCAAACTTTTCATTTGATTCTTAAGATTACTTTAATAACTATATGAAAGCTATAAAGCGGATGAAAAATATCACTGAAGGGAAATACGAGACACGTTTTAATTTTAAATGCCCATTAAGTTAAGCCGAGATTTTTCATCGGATAACGAAGTTGGTGCAAAAAATGCATTCAATGATGCACAAAATTGGTGTAATTTTCCGTCCTCAAAAACCCTAATAGGAATATAAACTTTCACTTGCGAAATTTCCTCTACGTGAATATACTGAATTATCGATTATCGTGTCAAAATAACCAACTTTTTTTCGGATAGACATAGGTCGTGACCTATCGAACAAACTTAGATATTGTAACGTTTTTAATCATTTTATTATCAATCACACATCAATTTTTTCTAAATTACAACAAAGAGCGTAGAATGCTTGTGACAATGTAAAACGTAATTGGAAGGTAATTTAATTAATTTTATATCATTTGATATGTGAGTTATGAAAAAAAATAATAAATTGTAAAGTTAACAAAACGAAATATGTTCAAAAAAAGCTTTAGTTTTATAATATAAAATGATTGAAAAATTATAATACATAATATACAGGGTGATTAAAAAGTCATAAAACGGTGTTATGACACGGAACGTAATAACAATTTCGAGATTTTTTACTCTCCGTTGTAAATGTATGAAGATAAAATTTGAAATCGTTAAAGTTATGAAATTGATTGAAATGTTCACTTGAATATGTCCCTATTTCTTGAAAAGCTTATCAGATAATTAAGATCGCAAATCATATCATTTTCAGTCCGATTTTATATATGAATGAACGAATAAAGCAACTGAATATCCGACTCATGTTGAATCCTCGCGATGAAGTCAACGATAATGAAAAAATTGGATAAGCCTAATAATGATACGTTCAGATGGGTGATCCATTATACACTAAATCGGACAGATCAGTTTTAAATTCAATTTTTTATTGTATTATATAAAATATTCGAGATGCTTTCAGAATCCCAGAACATTTTTATGAAATAATGTTTTGTCCCCTTTTCAGAGTAAAAAAAGAAAAAAATAATAAAAAAAGTAATATTTTTTTAAAAGCTAACATTTTTATCACATTTCAAAACTTAAAAGTCTAATCTTTGAAAGCAATAAAATCGAAAAATAGTTGTGTTAATGGTTAAGCGAAATGGGTCAATACGATAAAAGAAGTATTTTCAGTGAGCAAAGCAATGAAGATTCACGAATCAAGAATACGTAAACGAATCGTTATGTTCTCACTGCAATTGTTCTAATTCTAATTTTTATTTTTTAATTTGTTTCACCTATTACTACCTACTGTAAACAACCTCTCCCCGTCCTTAACTTTTTGTTAAGAACATTTTGAGTATAGTAAAAAAAAATAAACTAAAAAAAATTATAACTAAAAAGAATGTTGATTAAGTAATAAAGATTTTTTTCCAATTTGTTATAGGCCGGATATCAACGCAATAAGGGCCCTTCCAACGGTGCCAGTCGGTGTGAGTAGAGTCTCGGCTGAAGAGCGTGAATTGCCACGACAGGGAAGTCTCGCCGATGGCGAAGGTATCAAGATTGTCATCCACGACGTTGACAGTGATTTAGGTGAGTGTACTCTCTAACAATCTATGTTTCTTTTATCGCAAGCTCTCCTTTTTTATGATCACATAACTGTCACCAACACAGACATTTTTTTCTAAGGGATTGCCTACCACAAGGGTTACAATTTCAACTGATTCTAATGAATTTTTTTGTTCGTGAATAATAGTATTGAATATTTTTCAGTATTCAATATGTAAAAATAAACTTTTCTTTCTCTTCCTGGCCTAATTAAATTACATATCTGACTTTAATATATATCTCTAAATCCGAGCAACTTAATCTCGTTTTAAAACAAGAAAAAAAAACTGGAAAATGAAACTAAACGATGCGATTGACTTCATATGAGTTTCCGATTTTTTTCTCCTCCAAGTTGAAAAAAGTTTTCTCATTTCGAGAAAAAGTTTGGCTTGAATAATGAACATTTGTTTTAACTCCAACCGAAAGAAGTCAAATCAAAAACGATGGTTTCAATCTGCCTCGCGATTTGGTTTTGCAAAAACTATCCTCAGCTTGTTGAATATTTTTACATCATTAGTGATGGAACTTTTTAATTATCACGTTTGGATGACGAGCAAACGTGTAACATTCATCAAATGAAATCTTATATGAAATAATAGACGACTTAATCTTGTCAAAGCTTTTCTCGATTATTGATTTGTTCTCTACCGCTACGAAATTGGGTCAACCTTGTTTCGCTTATTTCGTAGGCTCAATCAACAAGATAATTTGTCACGAGGAACCTTCAAGGAATCATTTTTTTGACATCACCTATTCCTAAAACAATTTACAACTCACAACCCGAATTTTTTCTTCGCCGAAGTAAAAATTCATGTGTCCATATATATCACATATATGAAACATAAATGGCACATATCTGTAACATAAATTTCGTATATATGGTTCCATATTTGTTACATATGGCGATCCACCTAAAAAATCCATTTATGTGCCATTTTTGGCACATTTACATTTTTACTTGGGCAGTCCAAACGTTAAGTAATGTTTCTATCCATTTTTATTAAAACTCCCAATTAAAAAAAATTTTTTTAATTATTAAGTAGCAAAAAAAAATCGAATTCTAATTACTTTTATTGAATCTACAAATTCAAAAGTCATAAATAAATCAACGTGAGCCAAAGTAACCGCCGGATATATCTATCACAGTGTAATTTGTAACATTGAAAATGGGCGTACGAAAAATAGCTACCTTCCTTTATCTTATCAGCGCTGCATAGTAAACCGTTGGGAAACATATATCTTCAGTTTGACTGCTGATCTGCATTCCGATATTACCTTTCGACATGCGCGTATATAGCTTTTTCGTCAAACGTCGGTCATAGTATAGAGATTGTTTTTGGCTGATTTTTGTGCATTAACATTCTCATAACAACAGTTTCCAACGAGTTGATTATTCAAATTACTCAAATATAAATTTATATATGTGTCCATAAATAGAACATAAATGGATTATAAATGGTACATATATGAAACATAAATGGCACATATTTACAACATAAATGACACTTATATGGTTCCATATTTGTACATATATGGCCATCCATCTAAACAATCCATTCATGTGCCATTTATGCGGCATATATGGATCCATATATGCATTTATGTCTCATAAATGTGCCCATATATGGGCCATATTTGTATTCAAGTACATAAATATTCCATTTATGTTCTATATATGTGTCATTCATGTTTCATATATGTGCCATTTATGGACCCATATATACATTTTTACTTGGATATATCAGAATTCCATCTGAAATATTTACAAAAAAAGGAATTGATTTTTTGTACACATAAATTATAATATTTTAAATATTGATTGAAAACAAATATTCAAACAAAAAAACTGTTTTTTTTTTCAAATGAAATAAATGACTTTCAAAGTGAGCTCATCACGAGCGTCATGTTAACATGGACGATTATGGCAAGTCGTTGACAACGTTATACAGACAATTCATAAGTTTCAGACGCTCGATTTATTTCAAAACACAAAATGAAACGTAAGTAATCCCAGCAAATAAGAAGAATAATTTAGATCATCTTGTTTTCGCTAAAATCTGTTGTCAGTCATAAGAAAGACACTCAAGGATTTGTTACTTTTTCGGGTAGAAAAAATACAATTTAAAAAAAAAACATGTTTTCTGACATTATCATTGATATTATCACTTTCAGTTGGTATCAATGTTTTGCTAGTATTAGATTAATATTTTCACTAAATTCTTTACGTCCGCTAAATCGTTCAAAATTTTATTCTCTATGACTTCATTTAATAATAAAAAGTTTAAAATAATTATTAAAGGCGTATGAATTTTGAAACCCGTGCAATTTATTTAATGTGTCACAATTACCCCAGGGTGTCACTCTTTCCCCGGTTGACTCCAGTTCTTTAATTAAGTTGACATCATTTTGTAATCTAATAAACTTAGAATCAGTTGAAATTAGACAAAGTTGAACTAGCTAAACGGCGAGATATTTTACTTGGAAAGTTACACAAAACTGCGAATGCATACACATTTTTATTTGAAACTAAAAAAAAAAACATTTCATTTCACGTTCTGGAGATATTAATTATGAAGGTTACATAATTTATAGTTCCACCGTGATGTTTGCACATGGTATTTGATGTATGCAGATGAAACATGCGCTTGATTCAAATTATGATGTTAATAGAGATTTGTGATAAAACCGGAAATAGCAATTTATTCTTTTGCATTGTAATATCTCAACTTTTTCAATGGTTTTTTTGTTTTGCGGACTGAAATTTACATTCTTTCACATTTCATGCGATGGAAATAGTTGAATCAGCATTTGCATTAAACATATTCCTTAATTTGTTTGCTGTACAAAAGTAAAAACAAATATGAAACAAGAAATTCAACCAGTTTCATACAAAATCGTAAAGGAATTCTATTTCATCTAAGTTTTATTTTGAAATTTATTTTTTGCAGCTCCACGAGGAAATGCCAAAAGGAAAGTAATTCTGCGGAGGGATCCAGTCGTAGACAAAAGCAACAGAAGTACGTATTTATATCTCGTCCAAAACATCAGTCTTCATTTTTTGTCCCCTGTTTTAGTTTTGCATTCATGCTGATTGTAATAAAACATTACCTTGGTTTTGGACTGGTTTTTTTACTAACATAATACTTATAAAAATATCATACAAAATTTAAATAATTATTTCCTCTCCAATGACTTAATACCATTATTTCAAAGTTTTTTTTTAAAAAAAAACTCGTTTCATTTTTTTTTTCGCTAATTAACATGTTAATTAATTATGTAACAATTTTTAATTACTCCAAGCTCTCTCTCAAAGTTAAAACAAATATCAAACTTTAACGTCAGAAGTGGAAAGTTGTATTTGTTCTAAAACATGAGAACACGAAAAAGTTAAAAACTATATAAGAAAGGTGATTAGACAAATTGACAGAACCTTGGAAAGTGAATTACTCTTTCAAAATGCACCTGCCCCAAGTAGGTTGCCTGAATGTTTAATTGCTAAACAGAAAATCCGAGGAGTAAAGGCCAGAACAAATACGGCAGTAATTGTATAAAATATACTTAAATTACACCGAAAATCTAGTTAGGTACTTTTGAAAAAAAAGTCTTAATCGCTTAAGTAAAAATGTGTACCTCGACGATGAATTATTTATTTTTGTTATTTTCATATTATCAATTGCATAATTAACAATTGATTGTTCGGGATAATTTTAACCGATAACTCAAATTATTGATTATCATCAACCTCATTTAACTACCGAAGGTGACACTGTTTTGGAAGGAAGCGCGGCGCCTAATTGAAATAAATTAATGAAATCTGCTTGCTAGTTGCACGACACTCTAATGTTATTATATTACACGAGTATGTCAAAGACGATGATCAGACCGTCGCAATTTCCCTCGCTTATGTAACAGTTGATCTTTATTTCTCTTGGTTATTTTTCACAGTACCGATATTATCTACCGAAATTGTCTCTTCTAAAATTTGCATCTACGAAAGTTTCGAGACTGATATATTTTTCGACCAATTTCGTGTTGGCTCTGATGACGCACCATCATCAATTTCAACTTCCTAAAGTTTGCGCCATCAGAGTTAGGAATTCCAAGTGATACGACGCTTGTAAGAAAGAACAAAGTGAAATGGAAAAATTCGCTCCTTATTTGATAAGAAGAAAATCAAATTCCCTCAGGTAAACCATTGTTAGTCGAGATTCATTAGATTTAAGAGTAAATTGTTATTTATCGAATGCAGTGGTATGCAAATCGAGTTTATATTGAAATTGCCAAGATAGAAATTATGATCGAGTTATTTGTAGAAACTGACCAGGAAACCACCAGAAAAATTGAACTATTTTATAGGAGCCTGATGAAAAACCTTTTATTTATTTAAAAAAAAGCTATTTTATTATGAACAAAATTCAAAATTAATAAAATTTTGAATTGAATAATTTAATTAATATTCATTATATTATAATGAACAAATAAAGCAAACTGAAAATTTATTTGAGCAGTTTAAAAATATAAGCCACAAACTTTGCCAGGAACTTACAGGATCATTTGTTATAAAACGGGATCTTGAAAACGCTAAAATGTATCCAACTCGTCACTTAAAAAAGATCTAATTCCAAGTACATAATTAACTCCCCACGGAAATCGCTTTTTCAGATTCCACACTCGTAGGACGAAATAGTTTTTACAAAGTTAAAGGCTTTTTCATGATCCTCATTTTCCTCTCGCACTTTCATCTTTGAAAAACGCCATTTCTTTTTGTATACATGATAGCAATTCTTTTTTATCTTACTGGACGACTTTAAAAAGTCACTAATGGACGTGTAACTATTTTGCCAAATTGGATCTGAATTCTACAACTTTTGAGAACTAATTGAAGGAAAAACAGAATTAGTGATCGTTTCACAATTTTGGTGGTTGCTTCAAAACAGAGTTATGACTTTGCAATTCTCTTAAACATGAATGGCAATGTCAAATCAGCAGTGGCCGCACGTTCGGAAGTGCACATTTTATAACATTGTTGTCTAACTTTAAGAATGAGATTTGTATCTACTTTTTATTCAGCATTCATTTAGTTAAATAAGTTTATTAAAAGATATCACTTGTTAAAAGTCGAAAAAACTTCTGGGTTACACTGTTGTAATTAACATAAACTAAGTGTGTTCGGGGATAGGACGCTCTTCCCCACGTCTGGTCATTGAAAAAACTTTAAAATAAAGTTTCAAATTAAGAAACAAATCAATTCTGCAAAGAAATTAAAGTTGAATTAGTAATTGGAGATTGTATTTGATCGGCAATATTGTGCAATATTTAAATGAGGACCTTGAAGTGAACGAAGATATAAAATTGATCTGAGGAATAAAATTGATTGGTGGTAGTGGGGGCTTGAATAATCATGATGCTAAATAGCTCATACACGTGAGAATGATTGGGAAGTATGTCAGTGACGTTTAATTATTCTGCGAGCATTCAGAAACGCTGTCGTTCGTTAACTTTCCGCTCGATGAAGCAAACAGTTCGTTCACAGAGAAGAGATGCTATGAAACGAGCAGATGAAATGAAAGGACAAGAGAAATGTTGAGATCGTTGCAAATCAAAAGACAAAAAGATTCTGCGCCGATGGACGCTAACTACAACATGGCCTAATCAAGTTTTTTATTATCAATCTTTCATGCTGAAATAAAAACCTATCTCATTATTTACGTCGAACGAGCAATTCCTTTTTCGACCTTTAGTTTGTTCCATTGCCTGATAAAATAATGAACGATGGTACAAACTTTTTGTCCGGCTTATTCGCACGAAATTTCGAACATGTATAGCAAACGTTTTATCCTGTCGTGAATTTCAATGAAAGGTAACACCTTAGAATGCAATATACAATGGTGTGTATATTACAGTTTTCTCCTCTGTCGTATCATAAACATTCATTCCAAATTGCAATCTTTTTCCTGCAGTACAAACGTTTCTTTGTTTCTTTATTTATTATCTGAAAACTTATTGCTCAAATAAAGTAAGAACCGTAAAAAATAACTGAATGATATCATGCATGTTGAGCAATCAGAATGAATTAAATTCGCTCAAAAAATAAAATTAAATCATTGAATTATAAACGAAATTCTCAGTTAATTAATAAATTCAAAAGAAGAAACGCATGGTGAACCATGCAAACGTGTTAATAATTTAAAAGTTATCGCAGTGTTATAGAATCCTAAGTAAAAATTTATATATGTGCCCATAAATGAAACATAAATGGCACATATATGGGTCTATAAATGTCACATAAATTAATCATAAATGGTACATATATGAAACATAAATGGCATATATATGCAACATAAATGTCACATATATGGTTCCATATTTGTGACATATATGGCGATCCACCTAAATTCATTTATGCGGCATATATGGATCCATATATATGGCATTTATGTCTCATAAATGGGCCCATATATGAGCCATATATGTATTTAAATGCATAAATGTCCCATTTATGTTTCATATATGTGCCATTTATGGACCCATATATACATTATTACTTGGGTATTTTAGTTTTTTACTTTGAAAAAAAAACAAACTTACTACCATGGAGATTAAGTAAACTTGGCACTCCCCGCGATTGATTTATACTCAGGTCAGTTCAATCGGTACCACATTCATCGTTTCAGATCAATTAATGAGCTTCTATCCGTTAGCTTTCATTATTCGTGAGGGCTTACATTATTACGGAAACAGGTTACAATAAGCCATTTTGGATTGCAAATTGCGCTGTGCTTCAATCACCAATCATCAGTCAAATACAATTAAATCGCTCGATCTAAAAAAATTTGTCTCTCTGTTTTCAGTCAACATTTTTAATTAAACCGAATCGTCTGTTAAATATCGTGATTCATTGTTTTGGATGTTTCGTTTTTAGTTGGCGAGTCAATATGCGATTATGCGTTGATGATTGTTCCAAAATAAATAAATGAACCAAGTAATGAGAGTTGAGATATTTAAATGCGTTGGATCGAGAGGAGAAGCGCAAATCAAAGTGAGAACTGCCAGCAACAGGTCTGCCATTGTGGTCACACCACAATCAAGCACATCTTTGTTGTCACTGATGCACGGTAATTCAGTTTGATGCAAGCAATCGATAGACCGGCCGATACTAGCAAAAAATGATAATGCGATTCACTCTCAAGGTTCGTCGTCCAAATATTTAACACAACTTATCGCAAATCTTCTCATCGACCGAATTGCTTCGTATCTAAGATCTGACAGATAAAAATGTTCAAAGAAAAATTTTATTTCATATCCCGCACGGACGAAAATATATCCAAAAATATAGGCAAAAAATATATTATATAACAATTATATATTCAATATATATAATGCTTATTTTTTTAAATATAAAATATTTTCAACAAATATAAAAGGTTATATACAAGAATATATATTTTACCTTGGTAAGTGGCTCTAAATATTATTTTATATATGGCAGCATATATGTAAACAAATATGACATGTACTGAATGGACCTTTTGTGCTAAAGTAACATTTATGGTGACATATAACTTTTTATACTTTTTGGATAACTGGCATACAAACACGATTAGATTTAAGGGCGGTTGATATTGAGCCAATTTTTCGCTCGAGGTGTGTAATTTGTGCAACATTGTACAGATAATCTTGAGCAATGCAAGCTTGACATTATTCTCCTGGCGATGTGTACACAGTATCGCAATAAAATTGACGCATACACGCTCGCGCGCACAAATGACCTAGTTAAATCGCATAAATTGAAACTAACTATAATACAGTTTAACCGAGTTAAAACAAACGTGCAAGATTATTAACAGTCCATGCATTTAAATTAGACGGACCGATTCGGTATAAAAATGGGCAATTACAATTTATGATCTGCCATTGATTATTCTTTACGTTTTCACTTTTATCGTTATTAATTTCTCTATTTCTAAAAGTACAGAAGATTTCAATTATCACGACTACGCACATGGAAAATCACCTTGTAATTTTATTCGCATCATTTATTGCCACTTTTTTTCATTATTTGAACTTCATTTAGCGTCAAGAGAAAGTTTAGTTATCGAATTTTAATTCATCTATTTTCGGTTGTTTCGTAATTTTTTTATTTTTATTTTAGCCCATTAAGTACAGATGTTGCAATGGCACAAACTTTTTTTAATGTTAAATTTTGTTGCTATTATTGAAAATTGTTATTTGGGAGAGCTAGATAAGTTTAATAAGAAACCTATTTTGATACATACTTTCTTTTTACGAGTAATTCTAGTATAATGGCAGAATAATGCGGTTAAATATTTGGACAGTTGTTGTCAAGTAAGTAGAATATAAAGAGTACTCACGGACAACATAACTTCTACTACTTTTACGCCAGCTCTATCAAATCTTTTACATCCTGCAGAAACTTTAACGCCACATGACACTGCATTTTATTTTCACTTATTGATACATTTAAGATGTGGTACTAGCGAATGGCAAACCATTTGAAATGTATTGTCTATCTTTGTCGCTCCAATGCAATGGCCATTCACTGGTACCTGGCCAAACACTGGTGGAGTCACCCCATTTGTTTTTCATATCCAACTTTTTTTTCCTTCAGCTGTGGTACATCTCTTCCAAACTGAAAGATAAATGGCGCAACAACTCTGTTACAAAGCTCCGCCCAGTTCTGCTTTAAACTCGAACTGCACTCGATTTTTGCATACATCAAAAATGTGCACACTACACAACTTATATTTTTTGGTCTACTCCTTAAAACGTGACATGCATCGGGCCAATCTTTATGTCCTATATAAAAGATGCGCGATGATTTTTAATCAGAACATCTATATATATATCTACGAATATTATTTAATATTTCAATTAATTGTTTCCATATTTATTATTTAATATTTATTATTTAATATTCATAATTATTATTTATTGTTCATCATCCGCAAAAAACAATGTTGTTTTTATTTAATTGCATTTGTATAGATAAGTGTCATTTTGTTAATTATATATGCAATTTTTTTGCATTCTCGTTTGTTTATCAATTTATTTAAAAACTGAGTCTCATCAATATTCAATTGATTGAACAAGAATTCTAAAAAAATAACACAATCGTTTGTCTGCAAATAATTTGTGTTGATTCTGTTTTAGCACGAGGGTTCGGCATGCGAGTTGTGGGCGGAAAAACTGGATCCGACGGCCGGATGTTTGCATATATAGTTTACACGGTGCCTGGAGGATCTGCAGAAAAAGCTGGTCTGCAACAAGGCGACAAGGTGCGCCAAGTTTTGCTCTCATAATGGAAAATTAACGGGCATTGCATTACCAAACTTATGCACGCAACGGCTTTGATACTACGTAGTAAAAAATAAAAATTGAATAAAAAATCGATAAATGAGAAAGAGAGTTTTTACGCTTTTATTAAAAGGTTGAGAAATAATAAACTGTAAGTTGTATTTCGCGTTACTTAAAAATATCAAACAGTCGCACTTGACTGGAAACTAAACTTTTTTGCTTCTCATATAAAGTCACACTTGAAGTTAAATTCGTAGCGTACAACTTAAATGAAAGTTTTTGTTTGCGAGGGAGTGTTGCTAAAAATTCAATTTACGTCAAAATCTTCGTTCGCGAGAATGAACTCGGCCGGAATCAGCTATTGAAACCGAGCTAACTTTTAGTTGCTTTTATAAAGTCAACTTAGTCACTATGGCAAACTTCGATTAGGAGACCAAGCAGCTTTGCGTTTCGATCATCTGTATGTGTATTGATTAAAATGACACCTAATGAACACAATATTGTACCAGTTATAATCATTTAAACTCATTTTTCGTTTTCAAAGTTAACAGACGTCTGCAATATTGATTTATTCATGTAATATTCAATGACTTAATAAAATTCTTTTTTTAATTTTATCACGCTAGTTGGAAAAGTATATTTAAACATCAAATAAAAATAATATTCTGTCTTGATTTTCAACGAAATTTTTAAAGATTGAAATTTTATTAAATGGTGAATGGATTTCGAAACGAAGTTTGACTTTTGAAATCAAAATTTGTTCAAAACTTTTTTTCAAATAAATGAAAATCATTGTAATGCAATCAATTACAAAGTAATAATCTACATTGATATTACTCATCAATTGAGCGCAATTCGACACATATAACGTTCGATCGCCCACGTAATTAACTACAATACATTTTGATGTGGAATAACCAACCTAGCTCCATACCGATTTAGTGATTTTGCACCACCGACGTTATCAATTTTATATTTAAAATTTTGAACGAACTAATTAATTACATTTTATAATGTTATTTCATAATTAAAGCGCTTAATTTTTCACTAATTGAATTACAATTTGAATGCCACCAACCTTGTACAAGTTTTAATTTTATTTTTATAAATCTAAAATTCATCAACACGGAGTGAAAAAATAATCGAACCCTCAACTGTTATTAGAAGGATTACTCAAAGTAGATTGACTCTCATAATACTATTATTCTTCGTACAATTGAACGTCGTCATTCAAGTTCAATAAAATAATATTTTGTTAAACAAGTCTCAGTGGAAACACAGGGTCTCCGGTCAGCTGGTCTTTTCATTAAATAGTTTTAACAATCTGCACACAACTTTATTTATTCACTTCAAGTTTATTTATTATCATTCCTACGCTTAATATTATCCATAAATTCGTCCGGCAAAGACCGCAATGTTGGCCAAACATACTTCTTCCATCTGTCCATGCCGTTCAACTTTGCTTTTTCTCTTCTTCATCTCACCATTTTATTTAATATATCCGAATAATAATAATAATAATAATAATGGTAATAATAATAATAATGACATCCAAATATGCCCGATGTATGGCGAGCTATATATAATTCTTCAATATAATTATTCAGAGGTGTTTGTTTCAATTAGTCAAATAAACAAGCTGGCCCATGATAAACTTATATTAGCTGTAAAAAAACAAACGAGCAATTACAGGCCAAATTACGAGTGTAATTAGTTTTCTTTTTTCTGTTTTTTTTTTCAATATGAAATCCAGACATTTCATCTGTAGCAAAAAATAAATGATGAGCGATTCAACAGCAGTGGTAAATATATTTTGAACGTCAACAAGCTCGTTAAGTGAACAAAATTTGTCCGCTCTAATTAACGTGAACGCACTTTTCAGTTGCTATTTAATAATACTGGAAATTCGGACTTGACATATAACGTACGTTCAAAAAATAAAACTGGTGTCACATTGTGCAACAAGTTGGAAAAGTTGGCAACTATTCTGACAAACAATTTATCATAAAAAATTTGCTCCTTCCTGTGCTGAAGCAGCAGGAATCAAAAAGTTAAAAATATTAAAACAATGATGTTCATTGCAAAAAAGATTTTGAACATATTTGAAATATGCATACAAAATTGTTTATTTAAACGTATATAAAAAAGCTAAAAAATGTTTGCATGAGTCCAAAAAAAAAATTCGTGATGAAATTCCATTTCTTTTCAACTAAAAAATATATGTCAAATATCAGATGGGTTCGTGATGCAAAAAATATTCACAACTCACTGCCAGGTATTCTCCAGAGATCCCCCCTCACTGTATTGAGAAATCACTCAATATTTTATTAATTCTGAAAAATTTTTGAAATGAAAAGAAATGCGAACAAAAGCGACTTGAGGACAAATACCAAATCAAGGCCGAAATTTGAGATTGCAATACTGGGATGCTTACAGTATGTAGAATCGAAATTTTCAGTGGTATAAGAAGGCCGGGTTGAAATGGAGCGAAAAAATTTCGCCGCTGACCCATATAAAAACCTTTTTAGCTTGGAAAATAAAAATTGGGAATGTTTTGAAAAAAAATGTAGCAAGGATAAGAATAGCTTGTCCGCTGATACTGCAATGGATGAGAAAAAGTTTAATTTTTCGTCATGTGTAAAATGTTTGCAGGTGCGGTGCAAAACTGCTCCATAAATTACGACTTAAGCCGACAATTTTTCATCGAGTTATTTCGTTCTTATTTCTTACGAATCGCAAGATCAGTTAGAAAAATAGTTCTTTTATAGTTATACACATAAAATTCTTGGCTAATCTGACAGTTCGTTTTGCGAAGTGCAAAATGTTATTGCATGCAAATGACAATGTCATCATTGTTATTAATGTTGGTACTAACCAACTTCATCTTACGTATCAACAATATCGTGGACGCTATTTCTGTGAAAAATTGTCACCGCTTTACTCGAGTGCCAGAAGTCAAATGTTGTCTCACCGATCAACCAGACTCAGTCATAAACAATCATGTCTTTTGCACCGATTTTCAAATTCATCTCATTTTTTACCCAAATACTTCCCATCCTTTTGAATCATCCCAAGTAAATAAGATCATATATGTTTTCATATTTTTCATACATGGACAATATATTGTCAATATATTAGCAATTTTCAAAAACAATTAATATATTGTTCATATATTAGTCATATATTGTAAATGTATGGTTAATGTATTGTCCATATATTGTCAATATATGTTTTATGTATGGACAATATATGATCCTTTTTACTAGGGTATATGCAAGGCAATTTTAATTCATATGAGTGTATATATGTTATATGATTATATATGAGTATATATATAATTTAGGTGTCTGTAAATATTTTCTTGGATCAGGTCAATCGATAATTGATTAAACATCGATTAAAGATTTGAGTATCGTTATTGTTCTACTGCGGGACTTGATCAAAAATATGTTGTCTGTTTTCAAGGTTCTCGAATGGTGTGGAGTATCGCTGATCGATCGAACGTTTGAAGAGGTGCTTCAAATAATCGATAGGTCTGGCGACGTGGCTGAATTAATAGTGGAACATGCAACTGATATGTAAGTAACGTTTTTACGACACATTTACCGCGCAGTTGATTCAACATCAACACGTTTTATGTGAATCCCAAAATTGCAATCACCTGTCCATTGTATTCGCTCGAAATATCACCTCGAGTAAAAATTCATGACCGAGCTTACAAAATTTAAAATCTTTTCATCTTCTATTCTTCAGGATCGGAGATTTATTGGACGAGCCAGGAATGGCGGCAACTCCCGGAAAAACTGGAGGCAACCTTGGTCTTCAACTCGGTAAGTATTTCAAACTTTTTTATTTAACTACTCAATCGATTCGAGTCATTAATGATAAAATAACAGTAATAAAATGAAAACGTTTCAGACGTTTTATACCAACAAGTACCAAAGTTTGTGTTGAACAAACAAATATATCCATGCGATCAATTTAATGATGATGTGATGAACTTATTTTAATTAAAAATAATGAACTTACAATTTCAATACCCGGGGGAAAAAGTAGACAGTATATAACAAAATAGAAAATGTATTATTTGAAAAACGCACTTTTATCGATCCCAAAATAAATAATAACTAGCAACAGATATGTTTTGCGGGTATTGTTCACTGCATTCAAGATTTAGGCCGAGAACATAATATATACATCAACCAAACTCGCAACCAGCTCTTTTCCAGAACGCAGTTGAACACTATTGACTTTTTCAAAAATGGAAAATTTTTTTTAATGCAATTATTATGGTTTTAATGACAAATATGGGGCCGTTTAACTCAAGTAATTAAATTCCATCTAGAAACTAGATGTTTCTATTGAGACAACAAAAAAAAATATAGAAAAAGTAAGTAAGTTGGTGTGCAATAATTGTTGCATGTTTAAATCGATGATCCAAGACTGTAAGCCAATGTATAAAATGATGTTATACAAGTAAAAAAAAAAACCTTAAAAGAAGTCCATCGAACTGTTTTTTCAGAAAAAAAAATCTAAAACTTAGGGAATATCTATAAAACATTAAATGTTGCATCAAGTTTTGTAAGAAAATGAATATCACAGTGGTTGATGTTTAAAATAATGTCAATGAACAAAAGTTCGCGATGGGATTCTTAGGATAATGAGAATTGATTGTTTACAGAAACAGAAACGGACAAAACGCCGTCGTCACCAACGCGCAGGAAACTGCCGAAAACGCCGGTATAACTAGTTGATAGATTGAGCCTACACGTGACTTCTTTTCTTTGTTGTTTTTATATATATCTCTCTCTCCTCTCTCATTGCTTATCTTTCTCTTTCTATTTCATTCTCACACACTCTCCAAGATGCGCATAAAGGCTAGAAGTCCATTTTTCCGTGACTTTGAATTATAAGAGAAAGTTATGCCCACGGCACGACAGATAAACTAAATGTATATGGTTTTGTACATACTTTCATGCGTCGTACATCTATGAATTATTGTATCTGTATCAAACTGAGTGTGTAAACGTTAGAATTTTTAGTGTGCCTGCGTTTGTATATTTGACTTAAATGTATCAACATTCGTCATGATTTGACGTAACTGTATTCAGATCAGAAGAAACATCATCTGAAAGTGCACGACGTTGAGTCGTATCGGAGATTATCAAATAGCCGAACGCTGGGCACTCCCCCTCGAACATTTTTTGAATCAACTCCGTACAATTCTTCATCTTTGATCAATCAAACTAATAGCACTGATAAATAAGAATTAAATTTATTTGTATTCTAAAAATAAACTCTCGTTTATTCGTAAAATTGACTCGTTCGAATAAATCATTTATACATACAACCCATCTATGTGGCATCTAAGTCATTTATGTAGTCACATTATTTGGGTCTGTAGGGCTTCCAAAAGTTTGATCGCATATTATTTTAGTCACCGTTCGTGGTTTGCAAAATTTGTTAAGAACATTTGGCGGTTTGAATGGATTTACAAGGATTGAATACTTGACAAATGTTGACCTCGTTTTTCGAATTAACATATTGGGGGTGCGAATTAGGATCGCGTGGACTATAGCCAATCGAGACAGCTCAAGAGTCGGGCGAACCTTGACCTTCATCTTCGCATCATCTTTTGACGTTTCTCCTGATTTGCAAATAAAATTAGGCGCGTGCTTGAAATAACGTCCGGTTCGCTAACTTTTGACGTTTTGCTTCACCACCAGAAGAGTACAATTTCAAGCACCGGCCGAATTTGATTTGGTGATCCTTAATGACTGTGCAAGTAGTGCCACCGACTGAAATGTAAATATTTGCACGATCGTAAAAAAAGATGTCACTTTTTGAATTGTCTGGAGAATCTTCATTTTTTCGTTAGATGACAAAATCTGTACCTTCACAACGAGGACCGTGAAGGAGAACAAAGTATAAAAGCTTTTGTCCTAGCGCACCTTTGAAACTTAGCGAAGCAAAAGAGAGGAAGAATAACAAAAGCGAAAATGAGTCGGTCGCCATTTTAATTTCGTTCCGTTTCTAGTCGTAAGGTGTTTTAGATGTAAAACTGTGAATAATAAGTGGTGCGCGAGAGTAGAATAACAATTTCATATTGTTTGTGTACTCTCATCATCTAGAGCAAAATGATGTGCTTCGTTGTATAGTTGGATCCATAGCGAATCCTAAACTTGATGTACCTATCAACAACCTCAACGGCTGCACGCAATTTACCTATGTATAGATCTTCTATGACAGCGTCTTTTTCTTGTAAACTCGCTCGCAAAACGGGCAATAACTTTTTTCCAATCAACGGGCATTATTTCAACTTTTTACTGAATTTTTTTGGCACATTTCCGTTTTTATTATTTTTTTTTTTTTATACAAATCGGAAACTGATTTGATTAAGCCGAATAAATAATTATATATCGTCCACATCATCATTCTAGGCTGCCATATATGCGACATATATGACAACATAATAGGGTGATTTATAATTTATTTATAATTTACTCTTAATGAATCTTAAAAAATATTTTAGCGCATTTGACCAGCACATATGAACAGCCCCCATTTTGTCGCAAAATTTTCATTTTCAAATATGAATTTGAATTTAAAACGAAAACAAGGTGTCAAACAATTATGAGGTGAATTTTGGGTAAAGAGTTGAATCAATCACTCCTAAAAGGATACCAATTTTACAAAAATATCTCTAAGGGTGTATGAAAATACAACGCGAGTGACAATCTTATTGTATAGCAAAAAAAAAAACATTTTTTCCTCAAATAGAAATACGCACGTTCGAAATAAATTTTTGTCGTAAAAAACAGTGAAAAGGATATACATCCGATCTGTCCTCTTTTTCTAGATACTTATATTTTCTTTTTCTATTTTGTCGTTCTTTGTGAAAGGTTCTTTTCAATGCGGACATCAACGTACAACTCAACAATACATTTATGTAACTCGACAATATAATATTCAATAAATTACTTCTAATCGAAATGAGCATGCAAGTATAATAGCGAGGAAAGGTCGAAACATGATTGGTTCGTTGACATGACAATAAGAGCGGGGAATATGATGTGGCTTTTGTACGTTCTTGTTAAATGTTACAACTTTGTGTTGGACGTATCTTAATAAATACACTTTAAATGTAATCTTCAAAAACCAATTCTTTCATTCGTTTTGTCAACTTTGTGTTTTTTCAACTCTTCTTTGCACATTTCTAATTAGCGCTTGACCTGGGTAGTTGTTTTCACGAATAATTTTTATTTCTCATTGCCCATGTCCAAAGACAAACATTTATCCTGGAAAAAAAGAAATACTCCTGATTAGGTCAAAATATGTCAAATTTTATAACATTTTATCTGATCCACGTCTGATTTTACATGATCATTTTCTTACAGTCTCTGAATTTAAAAAAACTTTATACCTAAAACAGGGGTTTTTCTGAAATTTGGTCTATTCTTACAAAAACATTTTTTTGTAAGATTTTGAGATTTTGAGATCCGTCATACTTTGAATTTAATTATTCAAAGTAAATTATTCTGACTGAATTTCAGATGTTTTATTCAAACAAACAACATTTTGACAGCATAAAACGTTCGGTTAATTAAAAATAATAAAATTTTTTAAATAATTTCCATATTGCAAATTTATTTTATATTGATTTTAGATTGGAATTTCAGATTTGATTTTTTGCAGTGATGATGAATAAAATTTTATAAAATTTGATATATTTTGACCTAATCAGGACTATTTCTATTTTTTCCCGGGATGCTACATCTATAAGTGACAACCATATATGTAATAAAATGTACTTTTTACATGGGTACCTTCTCTTTCTAATTTCAAAAGTAAAAAAAAATAAAACAATGAAAGTTTCATCTCCCAGCCAAGGTACAATCTTAAATATAGATTTGAATGATCTTGAAGATGTTTCTAATAGGTATTAGATAATTGAACTCAATTATAAGAATACTGATTGCAAATGGTGCTAAAAAAAATTGTTTTCGGTGCAAAATAATGAACCGCGCGATGCACCCCTATCCGTCGGTGTTATTAGAGCAGCTGCACAGACTTTGGCATACAACTTTTTGTCCGCAATATAACGTAACTTATTTGCAAGATGGCAACCCGATATGAAATAATACTAGCTGCGTGATTAAAAGCTGGAAATTCAACACAGTTTGCAACTTCCTTTCCCAAGGGCCTGCGGATCATATTTACGAGCACAAAAACCCTGCAAATTGTTTAGCGGTTAGACTGATATCTCGTGCGCACTGAGACCGAACAAAAAAAAATGAAAAGAAAAACGCTTCTGTACAATCATCAAACGTAGATGTTTTTTGTCGTTACAAAAACGCGTCTCGTTGATAGAAAAGTGTCCCCACATTTGTAGCAATGAGATTGGTCGTTGGACGACGCTCAATTACACTATGAGCTTATATTGGCAATTTATAACCGATACCATTAGTCGAACCAATCAAAGACGCGAGATTTTGATAAACTTTTACAAAAGTTGTAAGACAAAACTGACGACAAATGAGAACCGAAGGAAAAATCTTGTTCTGTAATAATCTTACGAAAAAAAAACTTTGTCTATTTGATTCTCTTGAGGGGAATTTCTGAATGTGTATAAAAGAAAAAACAACCAATGGTAATTTTGTACAGAGGATTTGAGTTCCAATCGAAATAGCCGATCGATGTATGTGTCATTAGGTAACAGAATTTTGAACGTGCACTCTTCTGTATATTTGCTTAAACAAATGAAATTTAAACGACCTAGTTGAAACCGCATGTTTGTCCAAACGGTACGCAAATTTTGTACTCTGCTGAAAGCCCAACTCAAAAATTAATGACGATAAATGGTGAAAATTAGATGCACGAGCTAAAATGAAACGAGCATCTTTACTGCGCGCGTCTTTCCGAGAGAGGGACAGAGAAAGAGAGAGTGAGAGAGAGAGACAAAAAATGAGAGCGGATAAACATTTCTTTGAGTGTGTCAGTTGAGGCGCGCAGGTTGTGTCGGCGCTTTGATCTCTTTTCATGAAACTCGCGCAGCATACGATACTCGACGAACTGAACAGAGAGATTGACTGGATGAGAAAATCGGTGCAGTTTCAAGCAACCGCGCGAAAACACTTTTGAGAAAGAAATGATGAAAAGTGATCATAACGTTTGCGTCCGAAATTGGTCCAATTCAGTGTTTCGCATTTCAATTGATATACCATTTTGTTTGGTGTACTTTTCCCCCCTTTTTGAATATAAAAAAACACCAAGAGTTCACGAGTAAAAATATTATATGGCTCCATTTGTGTGTCGTGTATGCAGCCAGATGGATGCTCATATGACATTTGTGGAGCCATGTACCAACGTTTACTTGGATAACAAAAATAATGCAACACCAACAAGCGCAACCATTGTTTAATTCGATTCAAAGAACAGGTCCGAGATCCAATAGTTGAACACAATCTAGTCGAGAAAGTCGTAAACATTAATTGAGATTTAAAGCCGAGTAAAATACGTTCAGTCTATGAGTCCACGTAATTTCAATTAGAGAGCCGAATCAACTTAGTTTAGCCGATTGATTTGCCCAAAAAAAGAAACGAATTTGGATCACCAATTGTAATTGAACGGTAACAAAAAGTGCGAAAGAGCTCGGCTCGATCTTTGAGCGTCATGTTACTTCGTAGCTTTTAAATATAGCCAAAACCAGACAAATCTGCGGACTTCGCCGATGGCTTATATTACGAAATACGAAACGTAAAATAAAAAAAATAACAAACAAACAGCCAAGGTATAAAACAAAAAAGTGTATAATTGAATGTATATAAAAATAAAAGAAAAAAAGATAATGGATTGTGCTCATTTTTCATCTCATTGTTTAACAGAGAGAAATGCCCCGATGAATTTTACCAGGCTTTTTCCACCAATTTGTCACCGTGCTGACACCGAGATGAATATTTTATTATTTTTCTTACACTTATTTTGAATTTTATGTTACTGTTCTCTATTAATTGATTTTTTTTATTTTAATCAGATTTGAGCAATTTTCGAAAATTTTTATGATTTTCAAATCGTTGTTATGAAGAAAACTGATTGTAGGCGGTTGTTATATTTTCGGTAGAAAACCTGGTAATTTTTAAGATATAATATTTTTTTCAGCGGGTTAAAATGGTTGTATATATAGTTAAAAAACAAAATGTTATCATTATTTTGTATTCACATTTTCGTCATAAAAATTCAAAAAACATAAAACTAATTATAAAATGTTAAAATCAATGTAAAACATTGAAATTCATATTATTGAAATAATTAATGTTAGAAATAATCATAGAAGTAACTTAAAATTTTGCACAAATTTGGTTCATGACATAAACAATGACGTATGAATTTTAGCCAACCCAGACTGTTGTGAGTTAACTATACAACCATATTAACAATAAAAGTAACGGGCATATAACTATTCATTTCTTAATAAACTTGATAAAAATATCTTTTTTTACCTTTATAATTATTTTGATTAAATCATTCACTGAACTATCTGCTCTGAAATATATTTTTTTATCTGTAAATAATTACTATCTGTACTTCCCGTGTTTAATAATAAAACAAAAGTGATTTGTTCGCGCAAAACTTGTTCGGTGTCTACATATTCATGAACTTGTTTTCTTTTCTTCATTACCTTTGGTTTGATTACGTACATTGTTTATCGTCAAATTTTGTGTTGTGCACTTATACTTTCATCGTTGTTAAATAATGTATTCCAAAATGTATTGGCAAAAACCCTGAAAAAGTATGGATAAATTGAGAAAAACAAAAATGTAAGTTGCCATGTGAATCGTTTAGCATTACCCCTCACGCTATATACTCTCAACTAGCACGACTATCTTCGCTCTCCTACCAGCATTTTGATTTTGTCTCTTCATTATTTCTATTTGGGTTCATTTCAAATAAAATGATCTCTTTTTGTTCATTTTTTTTATCTGTATATAAGATTTTCTTCTATAACATTCCCAACAAATTGTTTTCCAAAATTCACATAGCAAAGATTGTGCAGTAAATTTCTTGCCGAGCGCAACACGTTTGTTTGAGTGTATTTATCGATCATACGTCGCAGCAGAAATAACACACTCGCGAAGGCAAATCCAATCTCGAGAAAAATCAAATTTTTCCCTTCACTTATTGTTTCGCTGTTTGCCGAAAAGCTATTGTTCACATTTTTCGAATTATTCTCTTTACATTGCAATCAACGAACGATTGATCCACAAATTTGTATGATTTCTTATCATTTTATTTCATCTTTTGGATAATCAATGGATAAATCAATCAAAATTAAAAATTTATAATATAAATAACTCAACGTAATTTGCATCTGTTCACAATCTTTGACGTTTTCACCAGGTAAAAAATTCATGTGGTTTCATGCATGAAACCATATGTGGAACCATATATATAGAACGATATACATTGACATATATGAAGCCATTTATGAATTTTTTACTTGAGATTTTGGAAGTATGTTTGAAACTTGATAACTTTTTTCATTTTAATCCTTAAGTTATTCATCTGTACGACGGATTCCTCCTTCCCCCCTCAGACTAGAGCACGAAAGCATGAAAGAAACAGAGCATGTTCTCTCGACGAAAGCATAGCTTCGAGGCGTTTGACTTGTTTGTCAGTTTGGAAGCGATAAGTAGTTTTAATAAACAATCCACAACTTTCCCTGTCACTTTTGTTATTCGTCGCGCGACCTGATATAGCAGGACTACTCAAATTAATGTAATAAGTTACAAAAATTTGCCGCCTTCTCTTTTACTCTCTTTCTCTCTCTCTCTCTCTATCTCTGTTACTTCCCCCCTCCCTGTCTCTAATTTTTACTACAAAAAATTTATTTCGAAAGTACCCGAATTATTCCGATCGATCTACAAAAACTGGAGCCAAACGAAAAATTAAGTGATGCGGCTCAACGTATGGTCGGACGTAGTTGAATTTATTACAGCAACGAACTGATCGAACACGCTCAACTCGTTAAATCAAAAGTGTTAACTTATGAAATCGTGTTATTCAAAAGAAAAAAAAAATTCATAAAATAGGAAAACCTTGTGACCTGACCTCGTAACACACTTATTTAGCAACGCGGTACTTCGACCTTGGCGTATTCTCTTCCTTCACTAAAAATGAAGAAATCGATGAGATGAATGAAAGTTGAAATTAGAACGATCACAATCCGACAAGTATTAGCAACTAATTCGATTGTAGTTTCGACTTTTGATTCCGCAGTGAAAGTGACAACTCCCGACAACTCAATTGTGACCTTAAATAACGAGCTTCATCAAATCGAACCTCGAAATTCGTCGTCTGGAATAACCAGACTTGTCACGAAAATATATGCAAAATGTATTTAAAAAAATTATTGATTGGAAATGGATCTGTAAGTAGAATAAAAGGGAGTCTCTCTTTGAAAATACGTTCTCGACTTCTCGAAGTTTCTCAGAGACAAAGAATAAAATCGGATATAAATTGTGAATTTTAAAAGGGGAGAAAAATTCGCTATTTTATTCTACTTCGTCAAAAAAAAAATAAAAAAAGGAAAAACTAAGGAAGTCTTAATTTTACTTTGCCAAGAAAAGGAGTATGATAACAAACAAGATTTGAAGAATGTTTTTTCATCTGGGCGAGGAATTTATTGAAGTTCATTTTACGAGTTTACTTTTCGCTAAAAAAGAGGGAATAAGTAAAGCTGAATTGAGGTCTGCGATTTTCCGGACAATTGGTGTAAATAAAAAAAAAAGAAAAAGAATCGGTGACAAGGAAAATGTGAAATTGTGATTGTTTTAATGTTGACTCCAGAAAGATCATTTTAGTCATGAAGACGCAAAACTGATCCACTATGTCGATCTCATTTCTCTTAAGCTAAAAGTAGTGCTCATACCAAGCTTCGCATATATGTCGCTTCAATTCCCTACAAAAGCTTTGCACGTTCGTTGGCTTTCTTCTCATTTCTTTTTTTTTTTTTTTTTTCTTGACTTGCAAATCATCAAAAGTGACGATTTTGTTCGTTTTTTGCAACTTATTTTAGCCACAATTAGGACACTTTGAGATAATCGTGGCTATTATACATTATCAAGCATTATGGAAGGATTGAAAAAATGAATTAAAATTTGAACCCAATTTGCAGGAACAAATTGCAAAGGAGAGGCAAGTGAGTGGCCGAGTGCAAATTCAAGTTTGGTACGAGGCAGATCGTAAGGAACTCGTCGTTTCGGTTCTCGCGGCAGACGAACTTTGCGCTCGAGAGGACACTGGTTACGGCACCATGCCAGAAGCTTATGCAAAACTCACATTGGTTCCGCCAAGGTGAATTTATTTCATCAAATTTCAGAAAAGAATAATTATTCTGATAAATTTTAATAGCCTTCATCATTCCTTTCCCTCATTTTTAATTCTTTGCATTATTTGTCCATTTTTTTAAAATTTAAATTCCATTTTTACTTTGATAATTTTCAAGTGATCATAAAGTTATAATTCGGATTCATTTGTTTTTTTTTTTCAATTATTATATATTATTTGTTTTATTTATTTTTATTTATATTTATTTTGATTTATTATTTGTTTAAAAAAACCTCGTTAATTTTTAGTACAATATTGTTCGTTCTGTTTACTTGTTTGTTGACAATGAAAAAGTACAATTTGAAATGATCTCTGCAGCGGGGATCAAGGCTCACTGAAAACGGATGTGGCAGAACCGACGCACAATCCCATTTGGAACGCGACGCTGAATTTCACGGGTATAACGGGAGAAAAACTGATGGAGCGCACGATCGACGTTACCTTATGGGATTACTCGCCCGAAGGCGAGACCGTATTCCTGGGCGAGTGCACGATCGACTTGCAGCATGCTTTCGAGGAGGACAGAGCAGTATGGTGAGAGCTTTTAGACGATAACGGAGCTGCATCGGGAATTAACCAATTTCAATTCCATTTTCTGAGGTTCAATTTGGTTTTGTAGGTACCGACTGGAGGATCCGAAAGGAATGCGCTTAAGCAAATCGCCCTACTGTTCTCCACGCGGTTCCTTGTCGATTGAGATAGCTCAAAGGCTTTTAAGACGGACGGATATTCGGGAACGAAGCTACAGTGAGGACACGCAAAGTGACAGCGGAAGCCCCGAGCCGTACTTTTTACATCCGGATCATGCGTGGCACGCGAACTCCAGACGAGGTTCCAGTCAGTCGGAGCAACTAGAAATTGAGCCGTATGAATTGAACAAAGATTACAGCAGGTCTTTGCCTGGCAGCAGAAGAAGTAGTTTTCAAAGTCAGGCTGGAAGCGACAGCAAACGTAATTATTATTTGTCCAAGCTTTTGAAAATAACCTCAACATTATTAGCTCTGAACTGAATCTATCCAAAATAACAAAACCGATTTTTTATCAACGAAAACAATATTGCTTTTTTACTTACTTTGTTTTGTTTATTTTGATTCAAATTTATTTTGTCGCAAATTGTTTGTTTACGTAATTTTTCAAGGACAAACTTACTTTTGCCGATCTCAGGTTGCAGAGAAGGTTTCAAAAGAAGGCATACAAAACGTTGTTTTTTAATACTGGAATGATGTATCTTCAAATCAGGAACCCCAACATTGTCAGTCTCGATTCCGGTGAATTTTTGCTAAACAGTTCCGACGCACTGATAAATTCATAACACTCACTAACACGAATTATTTGCACTTCATATTACACACATAAATCTTCACACTTCACAAAAAACATTTCACAAAACACACAAATGCAAAAAAAAGAGCACAACCGAACGCGAAATCGAAATCACAAACGTAAAAAACGACATTGTTGATACGCGGGCGGATGACAATGGAGGATCACTTGCGAAGCTAAGCTAAGTGTTTTCTTAACCGACCGAACAAATCTTGAAGGATGGTACTTGCTTTGAAAATCCGCGATAACAATCGGTTTCGAAGCGGCCGTCCATAAGTTTACAGCGCAGGCGCTGTTTCACGATGGTGTCCGTCTTGGCACGAAGTGCCGGACGAAGTCCAGCCAACTGCTTATCGCGCTTGCGCAAAATGTCACTCGAAGTTCGGCGAGCTGCGGCGGTCTTGCCAACGCCAACGACAGATCTCGCGCATGCGCAGCCTTGTGCGGTCGGTGTCTTGGACGGTGGCGGCAATGTCGCCAACGCCAACGGCAGAACTCGCGCATGCGCAATATTGGGCGGTCGGCGTCTCTGGTTCTTTCTTTCGCGGGCTTTTTAAATAATTGGAAATAATAAAATTGAATCCACTGTTATTGTTGTTGTTTTATTATTATAAATGATTTTGTTTGTATTATTAAAATTCAATAATATAAATTGTAAATAAATAATAAAAAATAAATGATAAAAAAACTATTTTTTAACCTAATTATTTTGAAAAATTTTAAAGATTGATCTTATTCAAGTCAAGTTTGTTTTTTTTTATTGTTGAAAAATTATTATTATTATTATTATTATTATTATTATTATTATCATGATAAAAATTACGATTACATGTTACGATACATGTTTTTCATATGTATATTATTTTTGCACACAAACATCTAAATGAAATCAAAAGTAAAATATTTCAAATAGTGATTTCTTGATTCAAGTGATGTTGTGCGCGGTTTAAGGAAGTAAATAAATTTGCAGGTGGGAGCATGGGCGAGGCAGACGTGCAAATAGTTCACTACCCTCGGGAGAGACGTCGCAGTTCATTTATGAGACCCATGCGAGATCCAGAAGAAATTCTTGAAGGGTTGCGCTCGTACAAGGCGGGCAAGGCCGAGCTCGGCCGGACAATGAGTTTTTCAAGCGACAAACGACGACCCAGTCGTAAGTATAACTCATCGCACTGTTTCTCTCTCCTCTGCCTCGTGCCGCCGATCTAACTCATTCTGTGTTATTCCGTTTATACGTTATATTAACGAATTGTTTATGCAATGATATCATCGGCCATTATCGTTCGCCATGAACCCAAACGTCCAAATACTAACCAATCGCCAATTATAAACTGCACAGCGTCACTTGTCCGTTTTAATATCACGCATCAATATCTTCAACAAGCAAGCCTGTTTATTTAACTTTGATTTGACGTTTAACATTTATCAGCCTGTAGGCAGAGTTCAATTTGAATTTCAATTTAGCCATCAGAATCGGCTCTGGTTTCACAATATTTGTCAGTCCCGACTAATATATACTTATTTTTAGTTTTGCATTTTTAAAACGATATCGATTTGTCTTCCGTTCCACTAGCTGTACCCTAAATAAATACACTCCAATGGCTCCATTTATGTGCCATATGTCTATATCACATTTATGTCTCGCAGATATGTCCCATATGTTACCATATATGTCGCATTCATGTTGCATACAATATATTACAGCTCATAATGCCGAACCCATTTGTACAGTATATATGGAGCCATATGTAAATTTTTATTTGACAACGTAACTTTTTAGCTAAAACAATTTATTTGTTTCACAATGCACATCTTTTAAGGGGAGGCTGAAAAGAATTTCTAGCTGGTGAAACGGTCTAAAAAATTGTGAAAAATTGTATACCTAATTTTTATTTTCACATTTTATCGACCATTTCAACATGACTAGAAATTGACTTCAACCTATCCTTAATAAGTGGTTAAAAGTTAAATCAGTTATTTGTAAATTGGAGTTTAGTTGACAAATTGGAATCAAATAAATTTGCATTATAAAATATACAGCAAAGTTAAGTAATTTGATATAAAGAATGGAGCTAACAAAGTTGCTGAAAGTCGGGATTTGCGACACTTTTAGCAGCCGCATATAGGAAACTTGTGGCGTTGGCGGTTACAATTTGTGCAACGGTAGCGAAGCTACTCGACCCGACCAGGCACATTTTATCTGTGGAATCATCAATTTTTGTTTAATCGCTACATGTGTCCCTTCGTTTATCCAGTCGATGTCTTGCATTATTCCGTCACGGTCTATTCTCGTACTCGACACATTTGTTTACGCCATCACACTCGCACTTTGACCGAGCGAACGAGATTTTGTTCATAGGAAAATTAATAAATTAAAGATTATTTCAATGCGTCAGTTGCAAGAAGCGTTTTTTTTTTTTTTTAATATCACATAGAAAGATATCAGACTCGTTTTACTTATTCATCAAAGTTCGACAATTTTATAGTTAGTGATTCAACGATGATAAAAAATATTGCCTTACATTCTCTTAAGAGAATGTCTCTTTAGATTTTTTTTTTTTTCGCACACGTAAAAGAATTTTTATTACTTTTCGTACACTCAGTAGCCCACGTTTAAAGTTCCACAATTCCACTTGCGAAAAAAAAGTTAGTAAGGGTGTTGGGAAAAGATCGAAAATTTACGCGAGTAGTAGAGCAAATTTTTGTCATAAAACTTTAGCAAAATTTCAGTGAAGAATAAAATAGTTCATATTTGCATTTTAAAACTAATGAGCATAAATTTTTAGATTTTCACAAAGTTGTAGAAAAATTTGTCAGCTTAAATTAAAAACGACAAAAAATCTAACGTGTGTAAAATTATTGAATGTAAATAAAATTTTAATTTATCACTTGAAACGTGCTAAGGTTCTCGAACTCTCTTTATTTTTGATTAAAAATTAAAATAAATAGTATAATAATAGGAAAAAAATGGCAAATTATTAAAAAATACAAATAAACAGTTTGAAAATGAGAAGAAACGAAAATCGTGAACTTTAACGTTGAACTTTCCTTTAAAATTGTTGGGGTGAAAAAGTTTTAGCATTAGCTAACGAAGTAATCGCATCTGAACGGAGCATAAAACTTGGCTGAAATCGTTGTTACGAGAGCAAAGCAAAAGCTAAAATGCTTAAAACGAAGTTAGACTAAATCTCTTCAACCGATGGCAACATTAACGTTAATCCACTGTCATTTTTACTGTCGTTCTGCTGGTCGTTGAATGTTATACCGCCATCTGCAAAATCTTCACGTGATCCATCAATGTTCCACAATATCTCGCGAAAATGAAGCATGCCCAAATGCTGCACGCTTCGTGTTTATCCAACGTGACAAAAAGTAGCTTCAAAATTCGAACATACACGTGCGATTAATAGCGAATAAAATTTATATTTAATATAAAAACAAAATTTTTGTCAATTTATTTTTCTATGGTGATTGATAATTTTTCATCCAACTTCAAACGTCATTTCTATACCTTTTTTTATTAAATCTTGTCATATTGTAACGATGGAATTGTAAAAAACATTTATCGCCTTACTAACATTGCATAAAATCTGGCGTTAATGCTTAAGTCATAGCTTGAACATTACTTTCATTTCAACGAACGTTTTCAATCAAACAAAAAATCATTCAGGATGTCTTGTTAACATCAATGGTAACAAGTAAAACTTAACTAACGATAAAAATAAGTTTAAAATTTGTTTAATGTATTTTTTAAGTATTTTTCAAGTATTTATTTCATAATTTTATATAAAGTTTTATACATAGTTATTACAATATATCTTTTTCAATTAAAGTAATTTTTTTGTTATTTTTTTCCATTCGATCGGACTACCCATTAGAAAATGAAAGTTTTATCTAATCTCAACTGTATTTAAAGTATTGACATTTTCAGTTCTTTTTTTATTGTAAATATTTTGCTCATATCATCCTTTATTATCAATCCTATTTTTCATATAAAAATAACAGTCAAGTTATTGTTCTATTGACTGAAGTAAAAAATTTGAATATGTCTTCATTTATGTGCCATATATGGGATACGTACGAAGTCATATTGATAAATTTTTACAAATTATTCACCAAATGAAGTACAAAATCACAAGTATCAATTCAAATGAAAAGAATGAAAGAAATGTTTTTTACAGGCACCTATCAGTATAGCCCACGACTAGAATCGTTCAATTCGTTTTAAGACTTAAGAGTTAACGTCAGCTATAATGGCAAAATTGATGAGTGGACTATATTTTGGAGTGCGAAGGGGCTCAAAGTTGAATGCAACAGCGCACTTGATGCTATCAGTTTGGTCGCTCTTTACTAAACGAATGCTTGCCACTGTGCCTTTAACAGTTGTTGTGCATCTGTCGAATCATGGCCGATCGTTGGCTCGTACTCGTCTTGTCTGTGACGGCCGCTTATTTAGCCTGCTGCTCCATCGATTGCGATCCGAACCCTCATGCTACGTGATCGTTCTATCTGTGAGAAATTATACCAATCTATTTTAATTATTATTAATTATTTTTTAATTCATCAAATCGAAATGCTTCTTTTTGATTCAATATCAATCCAGGATTGGACACGATGTTCAAAATCATTTCATGTTTTCATTTTCGACCAATCAAAACTATAATCTCAATTAAAATAAAAAAAAACAAAACAAAGACAAAAGTAAATCTAATTGAAATTTTCAGCTTTAAGTAAAAGATATTTTTTTACAGCCATAAAATGAGCTGCATGAAATAATAATGTTCAACAATCATGTCCAAGTCTGACAATTTGATGAAAAGAAAAGTGAAAAACTGTCTGATGAAACTAAAAAAAGAAAAATTAAACCAAAAAAAAAATCAAGGAAATGAATAATTTTAAAAGAACCTAATCTTTTTCTTTATAAAATAATAAACGCGCGTTCGCTCGGTCGAAACGCGATTCGATCGTCCTGGCAACTCTGAACGAATCGATGCGGCGACGTAGAGTGCGTAGTCCCAACAGTAACCGTGTGGCAGTGCGAGCCTGTGTCTCCGAGGAGCGCTAATTCGGCCTCCTTTGCTCTACCGCACGCCACACCACCCCGATAGATTACACTGGCAATGTCGACCGACGTTCCGGCCAAATGGTAAGACACTTTTCTTCTCTCTACTATTCCAAAAAAACCTGTACGATAATCTTGTTTCCTCCGATACATAATCCTCTTTGTATCTTTGCTGTAGTACACATCTTGCTGTTCTTGATATAGTCTTGTACCATTGTTCTTCTTGTACGTTGTTATCGCATTGTTTTCAGTTCTCATCCAAATCATTTTAACTTGTCTGAAATTCATGCCTCCAAAGTTTGGATCCAGAACATCCCAAGTAAAAATTTATATATGGATCTGTACATGGATCCATATATAATTTGACATGGTACAAAATGTGATGTACACATATTTGAAAACATATATGGTTCGTATATGCTGAACATACGGCACGTATATGGTTTTATCTAGCATAAAAACCAATTGCGGCTCATAGATGACATCCATATATAGGTTTTTGCTCGGGTTGGTCTACCGAAAAAGAAGCAAAGATCAAGATAGTAAAGCTTACAAATATTGACATATCCAAAAGAATGAAATATTTTCTTGCGGATCAAAAGAAAGTATCAGTGGAAACGTCGATTGAAAATGATGTAGATATATTTTTCAAAAGCAAATTTTTCCATTACACGTAAACATATATCCGAAAAAAAGAGAAAAATTACTGAGACGTTGTGTATCTGTAAGCCCCGGCTTGCAAGCGGGTATCAATTTCTCTCAAACGAGCAACAGTCGCTTTTTAAATTTAAGTCGTCTGTGAGCGTTTCCATGGGAAATGAGAAATTCTTCTTCTCTATCATACAGTACAGTTCAACAAATAATGTTCTTACGTTTAGAATATTTTGGAGACATTTATTTCATGATGATATAATTCAACAAATCAGATTAGATCGAATAAAAGTTGTTGATGAACGATGAGCGAATCAAAGTTTGATGTGATAATTAACGCATGCATATACCCGAGTTACAAATTTATATATGCCTCCATTTGCGCACTATATATGGACGTCATACATTGTTATAAATGGGGTATAAATACCAATCATGGGATTGCTGCCACATATATAATGCTATATATGATACCATATGATTCCAACCATGGAACATGTGGGTTCATATATGGAACCATATATGAAGTCGTGTATAAATTTTTATGAGGGTATGAGATGGAAGAATCAGTACCCTGAAAAAAGTGACTACATTTGAACGAAACGTAGCTTTGGTGAACTTTTTGACTTGGCACTATGACTGTGCTTTGATTGTTGGTCTCTCGCTAAACAGTAGATGAAAACAGCGCTTGAAAACTTGTTGCTGTTACTCGACAATTTTCGAAAGTCCACGTGCGTAGCTAGATAACATTTATTTCGATTGCTAAACTGCAGATGTTGCTACCAGCGTTGTTTCCTCTGCATTAATTACATACATTAGGTAAGCTCAACAGCCATCATAGGATGAACGAATTTCGCCGCTGCAAATTAGTTCTTCTTTCAGCTAATCCAGACTTGTTAGTCGCTCAACGAATCAGCGACTAATTAATTACTAAAACGTAGTTCGTACAACGCTTTTTTAGATCAGTTGAAATTTTCATTGATTGGCTTCTGAGTAGAATTTGAGCAGATTTGACCTCATCAAACAAAAATGATAAACAAAGACAAAAACCAATTAAATTAAAACTCCCGCTGTTCACAGTTGTTGATATTTAAATTGTTCCCCATATCGGACACAACACACTCTAGCCTGGCTTTGTATACAAATTGAAATCGCATTGTAAAATTTTAATTACAATTCATTTTACAAGAACCCTATACATACATTTGAAAAGAAAAATCAATTCAAATATTTGATGTCAAACGAAAATGATACAGACAGTTTTCAATATTTTATTTTAATTTTTTTTTAATTGATTTCCGATGAAAGTTACGATAATATTTCATCGGATTATTCGTGCAATTATACGTTGCTTTTACAAATTCAACAACTAAATGAAAATACGGTTAACATTTGAACCGTTGAAAAACTCTGGTAAATGAATACAAAATTAAGTATATTTTTCAATAATCTTTCGATTTGATTGCTATCTTAGGACGAGGTGAACGAAAGGGAAGCGTAATGGAGTTGCCGCGGAGAAAGTTAGATCGTAATGGCGAATCTGACGACGAGGATAAATGGAGGTAAAATGATTTCATATTTCTTTACATTTATTTTCCACGGCTCAATTTTTTTATACATCCGGGATAACCTCCTTGCTTGTCAATTAAAAACAAATTAATTTAAAAAAATTTGCTTCATATTTTTTGCGTCGGAATTCGTTTATGAAAAAGATGTTTTTAATATAAAACCTCGTTTGAATTAAAGCCAATCGATAATCAACGAGAGCGGGATGGACATCCGTTTGGGACCCGGTCAAGTGGCACCGCCTGGGTTCAAGGGAGGTAAGCATCATTGATATAAAAATTCGTCGAAAATTATGCTTCTAATTAGCAAGAAGAGGGTGGGGAGGGGGGAGGTTGAAAAGTTAATTATGAAATCTGAAGTTAAAATGAAGTCGCGAATTTGGCTGCAGTGAAATTATGCAAACTGCAACGGCTAATTAAACAGCCGAGCGCGAAAACACAATCAAGCCACTAAACTGTATATTTGGTGTCAAAAGGACCGACGAACGGCGAGGTGCAGCTGGCGTTCTTCCTCAGCAAGAAAAATCTCGAGATTGAGGTCATCAGTGCACGGGCCATTTGCCAGAACGAGCCAGAAGAGCCAGGTATCTTCACAATTTCCATCTGTTTCGTGCAATCGACAAAAAAAAAATGTAAAAGAAAAGAACAAAATGTCGAAATTAACACGGAAAAATGATCTTGTTCGTATCCTGCTCCGTTGCAAGGTTCAAGAGGTCACAATATTATTTTCTTTCGAGATAAAATTTCGATTCACTTACACACCTACTCGTACTCTGATGTATACTTGATTTAACTCCGATTTTCTTAGAACAACCCTTTTTTTAACTGAAAAAAAGTATCAGTAGTAAAAAAATAGAGAAGTGAAAGAACAAAGCGAACGCAGTTTTTACTTAATGAAAAAAAGTTTTATCTTTTAATGTTTCACTTTTCGTGCCCTTAGGATCGATTTTGTGGATAAGATAAAATAATTAACTTGAAATAAGAAAAGACGAATGGTTCGAGTGCCATCCAAGCTATTTTATTATAATCTTTTATCTTCAATACAGATCAATATTGTGGCATGGATGAGATCTATGTATATGCCTCTTGCATATTATAATAGTATCGATTTTGCTCAAGTATGCTACTAAATTTTCATGAGAATTCGTTATGAATATGGACATTGCAAATTTATATTCGGAAACTAAAATATGCTTGTGGAATTAAGAAAATACGCGGCGCATATACCTATAGAAGTTCAAAAGAGCAAAATTGATATTTATTGTTGTTGTTTCTGAAATTCATGAACGTGCAAAAGTTGGGAAACAACCAGATGAAAAGGGATGCAAAATACTTGATGCAACATCTTGGATTGTTTTATTTTATTGGTTGAGTTGTATGTACGTTAATGTTTTTTTTTAAACTATCAATATTCGAATATACTCAATTTAATTCCACGAGAAAGATATATGTTGAGGGAACGTGACTGAAATGGAGTATCACGAATCAGCTTTCAAAAGTCTTCTGACTAACTTACCTTACCGAACGTTTATTTGCTAAATAAGACTTCACAACTTTTTTTTTTATGATGATTTGAAATAAAAACTTTATCGCATTGTAGAGACACTGATCGCTTACTGGAATTAATTTAAAAGGACTCTTTAGAATGTAAAATTCAGAGGTATAAAACTGAGCGAACCAAGTAGAATGAATTTGAATTTCATAAATTTGCTTAATAGAATTCATCTGAATTCTAGCAGGGAAGAAGGATTTGTTCATTAAAATAAAGAAACCTTATCTCTTCAGTTTTGTACGCTACTCCCTTCGGTATGGTTTCTTACAATCTTCAACTAGTCCAAAACAATTACAATTTAAAAATAAGTAAAATATTAATAACGAAATTCAATCTTAAAAAAATTATTTAATTTATAGATACGTACATCAAAACGTACCTACGTGACGAGGAGCGCTGGCTGTTAAAACGGAAGACCCGAGTTGTGCGGCACTCGAAGAATCCGCAGTTCCGGCAGACAATCAAGTACCCGAGCTGTCACGCGCTGGGTCGTAATTTGTTGGTAATGCTGTGGAAGAAGAACCAAGGTTTTGAGAGCAACCAGGGTCTAGGTGGGGCTGAAATCAACTTGAGCGAGATGAATCTGAGCCAGCTGACGTTCGGATGGTACATCCTGTTGCCGATCCACACTCTGGGCACCCAGGACGCAGACTCCCCTTGATGGTTAAGGGAAAAATGGGCTCTCGAGGCAGGCGAGCTCGACCTCCGACTTAGCCTTTTGCTCAAGGACGAAGCCGAGTCCGTCGTCAAGATCATCTCTTGATGTAGAAAACGTGCGATGCTCAGTAATGCTAATCAACGCTTCTCAACAGGACTGTATATTATACCGTCAATCATAATCTCAATCAGACAAGACAATCAGACTTTCAGCCTCACAACACTGACAATCACAACCACTCGCAAAGTCACTACAATCCGCGAACCAGGCCTAAGGTTTTCCGGTGGCAACACAACGGTTCAAACATATTTTTCGAGTTGGGTCAAAGGCGTGGACATTTTTTGGTTTCAAATTCTTGTTGGGTTGCACTTTATATTTTGTTTAACTCCGGTTTGTGTAAACGAATTACATACAAATTACGTCTGGATTATGAGGATCTGTCGCTTGCCATTACGCGACAGCAACGAAGATTCTAACCGCGAATTTTATTGATTGATGAGAGCTAGGATAAAAAAAAATCAAGAGCCTGAACGTTACTCTGAAGCAATACTGAGCAACACCCAAACGTCCCGAGCAATAAAATGTGTACCTGCGAAAACAAAGCAACGTAAGAGACAAAGAAGTGAAAAAAGAGACAATTTTTGTCCTCGTTTGCTCTGGATGTTTCTGAACTGGAGAGCCCATTTTTCAATGAGAAATAACACGGTTGCAAGAGACGATCGACACCAAAGTACAAAAAAATGCTGGTTGATCCAGTCGAGGGTTCGATCGCGTCTCGCATCCTCACGAGTTCCATTTGTCTGTGAAAACGCGTAAACGATTATAATCTCGTTTTATTATCATTATATTATGTAAGCCGGACGAACGGCGGCCCGCTCGCTGGACGAGCTGTCGCCGCCCGACCGCACGTCAACTCAATCGATGGCCAATGTTTTACGCATTTCGGTGTTTAGAAGTTGCACAATTTTTGTAGCCGATAGAATGAGATGCGAAATTAATATGTGTGTCAACATTTTATCTGTCAGCGCCATCGCAAACGTACCTCTTCACTCACAACTCCGTGCCTAAAATATTTTAATCTTCATATTTTTCGTTCGGAACGAACAAATTTTGTGAGTAAAATTTCGTTAGCTAAAGTTCTTTTTCTTTTTTTTATTTAATCATATAAATATATTTCTGGTTGAATATTGATTCATTTGAATTGTCAATTATATCAATTGATATAATAATAAATATGATTAAGACCATTTTGTACAAACTATTTGATTCCACTGTTGCATTGTGTGTAATTGTATTTGAACGCGAATGAAAACGAGTTAACAAATGTAATAATTATGCGCGCTTATCACGTCTGTTGTAAGTTAGAAATACACAAATGGACAACTGTTCAAGTTGGCGAAATAATATATGATATATAATAGTTGTATAATTGAAAACCCAAGTATAGAATGAGCTGATTGATATTTTTGAACAAAACAGATTCATTGTAATTATACGAGTATAAATCTTGAATATATTTACTTATAAACATTCATGAAATACGCGTATATATACATATATGATACACGGAAAGTATTGGACAGAAATTCTCTAATTTATAAGCCCAAGCAAAAATAATATGTGGCTCTATTGGAATGGACGGGACTATGTATGCCGTGATACATAGAATACATATATGTACCGTTTAAGTAGCCATATATAAATTTTCACTTGGAAATTAAGATAAAATTGTATTCATCTTCATAAATGCTACGAGATGATATCACAAACAATGAAATTACACACTTATTTTTATGTCAAATGAATACAAATTTCACTGTATTTATATTAAAAATGATTAATTGTTAATTAATAATTTATTTGATGTCGTAAACGTTGCATCAAATAATAACGTCCAAAGAAGACATTACATTTATTGTAAATGAATCTGTTATGTTGATGACCACATAATTTTTGCAAATTTACAGAGAAAGAATTACAATAAATGAAGCAATGGCCTAGAAAACAAAAAGACAAACAAACTTTCAACGAAAAGCATATATATGTCTTTACAAAAATGATTCAACTTAATCCAACACTTTTTCTACTACAAAAATAGGCGTACAAAAGCGCAGTTCTATCGAACCTATCAAGAGCACTGATGGTGTTTCGTCTTTAAAACTTATATCGAACCATTCCGTAGATTTGTTCCCCCTAATAAGGCTTGATTGTAGCCGAAACTTTTTACTGTACAATATCCTACCTGTTTCATTGCTTTCTGGAATTGATAAACGCTTTAAAAGCAATACAATTATGATGGACCTTAACCCTTTCCTGATGCAAAGTCACGATTTATCTAAAGGCGAGGTCTCTTTGGTTGTGTGTCCCAGTATCTTTGGATTTTAGATATTGTAAATTGTTAATGTAAATTGTTAATAGTGACTGATATACTAAAAATAAATTGACATAACTCGCATGTGTTTGAATGTGAGCGGTCATATTAGCATCAGGACAGGGCTAAGTGTATAACTAAAAATTTCAATATTTTCGAATCGTTAACTTGAAAAAGAAAATATTCAAATAAAAAGTTCAATATACCCCGTTTCTAAAATAACGTTTCAAAGGTTTCGTTAAATCATTTAAAAGCTTTGAGTCCGTCTTGTTATTTCTTTGGTTTTAATTTAATTCCTTAACATAATTATGAAACTTGAATCGAACTTTGTTGAAAATCATTTCTGCTCTAATTCTAAATGATTTGCATTATTGTCCTACTTGCAAACGAGAAACATGTAGTTAATAGCTTTAAAAAATTGATAAAATTATATCATATATCAAAATTATAACAAATAATTTGAAAAAAATCGTTGCCAATAATTTCATTTGAATGTTCTTTAAAGGCGACGCAATAAATCACTGATCTCATTTTTATAAAAACTGCTGTTTATGAATATTTGAAAACATTCTCTGCTATTTGTTAATCAACTATAATTTTTAATCAATTTCTCAAGTAAAAATTTATACCTGGCCTTATTTATGGGACATAAATAAAACACAAGGGTGCTATCACATTTATGTACCACAAATGTTATAAGTGTCTCATGTATGTCACCATATATGCACCATCTATGGAACCATGTATAAATTTTCACTTGGATTGTTTTACACTGTACTTCAAGTTCAACCTAGAAAAAAGTTTCAGAACTAACGTGCCCCTGTGCGCGAAATCAATTTTTCTACGCAAAGAAAATTAAATAAATAAAGGATGGCCTACGCACTTACGTAAAAACCTGATTAAGCCTAACTTTGTAACTCTATATACGTATATAACAATTGTACTTATTATGACAATCGACTCGCTACGGAGAGATATGATAAGGAAAAATCTAACTCGAAGGAGATTATAATAATAGAACTAAAGTAATGTGTACTATAATATATAACGCGATATAAAAGTTATATATCAATACTGAATTGCGCATGCAAGACGAAAGACAATGAAGGGAGCATGCATGATCTGTTTCATCTTGTCCCTTCTCATTGGGAAACTCTTGTGCATTATCAACGCACACTTTTTGAGGATTACTTCCAATCGTTTGCTTTGATCTTCCGAAAGACTTGTTCGAGTTTTATCCGTCGCCAAATCTTGACTTTGAAACTAACTAAAAACAAAGATTTGACAATAAGCAAGCCGAAATACTCTTTTTCCATTGTACATTTGTTGGTACATCCATTCTCTTTTACCTTAAAAACCAATATCTTTTTTTTTTATGTTATCGAATAAAAAATGTTCGGATAGTTGAAAAAAAATTATTTTCATTATCAATTGTTTTCTGATTTGCTCAATTTTCAAACTTGTACTGAATTATGAATTGAATCTATTGAGCTTGTATTTATAGTAAAATGGAATATTTCATCCAACACACGTATACTGGGGTATAAATTCGGAACAAATTGTAAATGTTCATATAGATTAAAGACAAAGTAAATGGAACTTATCTTTATCTGGAAGAGAAAACGCAAAAATGGAAACTTGTACTGTGCAATTTTGTACAAAAATATTACGAAACAGATAGAATGAAACAAAATTGTAGGGGAAATATATTATTGTCTTTTGAACGTGTTACTTGATGAATATTATAATCGCTGAATAAAAATCAGGTAACTCTTATACATATCTGTGTTGTGACTTATTCTATAATGGATGTCTGACAATCTCGAACTTTAAAGAAAATAACTTTCAGACTTTTATTGCAAGTCGCTTTGTTTCATCGCGCAGACATGGAACAAATTTATTTTCTTTCATTTTTCGACTCTCAAATTGCATCTGATCTTTTACAAATTTTGAGCCAGAAGCCTGCGAATTTTCGATTATCGTGTAACTTTAGTGAGTAATTGATAAAAGCCAGTGTTCCATGTTTTTGGCGTTTGATATTTTATCGGCATAGACGGCACGAACAATTTTAGTGGTAAAAATAAATAAGTAAAGTTGAACAATAAATAATGATTTTGGGACCTAAACCAATCGACGTAAAAACACCAGTAGGTGATAAATCATCGAGACGTTGTGTTTCATCATGCTCTTAAAATTATATTTTACAATTTGATTGAAAAGAAACAAAGGATATCAAAAATTCAATGTAAAGAAATCAGTTACCCATTTGTTTTCAAGTTATATAACGTCGATTAGCAGTGGGAAAATAAGACCCTTAATACAATTAAGGACACATGAAAAAAAAACGTGTATAAAAACAAATATAATGTTCTAAATGTTGAATGTTGCTCGTGCGAAAATCACATAGTATAATAGAGGATTGAAAATAAGTCATCTCACAAATTGTCAGCCAATTATCGTGTCGTTTATTAGCAAGTTTCCGAATTTTCCGATCGACACAATTTTCGCTTTTGAAATGACGAATTGGCATGAGAGCACGCTTTAACAAACGAGATCATTCCGATTTCAATGTACAGCGACGAAACACAGTGAAAAGCCCATTTTCTATGTTACGATGCGACGAGAAGAGAATTTTTCTAAGGCAGAATCCTGTTACTACGTGCAAAAAATGGTTATATACACATTCTCTACGATGATTATTATTGGTGTACGAAAGTCTTTATATTTTATACCTTTGAGGAGAAAGTTGTTCCTCTTTGGCCCTCGTTTGTATCTATTGCGTACTCAGACAATGAAACCGCTATACAATTATAGGAACATAGATTGAGCGCTAACTTTTACAAATTGAATGTATTACTTGAAATCTGTACGTAATGGAACCAAAAAAATATATTTAAAAAAACGATAAGCACAAAGAACAAGTGTAAATGAAATCGCAAATAAACATTGAAAAATCAGAAATGTTGAGTAATTAATCATATTATTTATTTGTTTCATTTCCTTATAGATTGTTTGTGATTAATTAATTCCACAATATCGGTTTCAATTTTGTAGTATAAACATGATTCGCCGCAGCACAATTATCAAGTTGTAAAGCAAATATGAAAATCAATAACCAAAAATAAAAATAACATTCACTGTAAAATATATAGATTTCAGACTTTGTTTGAACTAGGAATGTGTACTCGTACTATAATGAACATAATTCGAATTCAGAATTAAACAATGATGAATCATCAGATGAATAAAAGTTAATAAAAAAAATTGTTTATTGTTCAATCTTATTGACTTAATTATTACACTTTAAAAATATTTGATCTAAACATATAATATATAATATAATTAAGGTATAATCTCATACTCAATATTTAGTGATCGGTGAAAGTGAAATATCTTTTAGAGCAGAGCAAATTATACTATAGATTATAGATATACTAGATTTTTAATATTGTATCTTGCACGTTCAGTGAAAAGCTAACGAAATAAATAATACAATGATAAACCGTAGTACAATTATATAACAAAATAATAACACAGTCGAAATTCAATAAACGAAATTGAAACTGCTTAAAATTCGATAGCAATCTTGATCATGAACTGAGCTTGTTATTTTGTTATTATTTCTTTCTAAGGCGCAATTCCCATTCGTTCAATTATTCATGACAGAGAAACTGCCCCCTCCCCCCGTTTGACTCAATACTGATATGCAAGAGGCAATTTCGGTTCAATCACCTTGGCTCTGATTTTGCTTCTCGCGCAGACACTCTTGCGCGTCGTCGACAACTTGTTTGAATTGTTTGGCAAGATCGGACGACTTGAATCGCACGGCAAGTTGTTCCACACCATACGGCTCCTCGGCGTAATTCATCCCAGCCCACATCCATGCTTTATCCGAACTCTGCAGGGGCAAGAACTCGAGATCTGACGTCAACAACAGGTTCAGGACAATCTTGTACACTTGTTCGCGTCGCAAAAGTAATCGATATGTGCCGCGCTCAGCGTGGCGCAACACCTTTATTTCACCCACACCGCGCTCTTTCCATTCTTTCGTATTTCCGTCATATCTGTACAATTTTGCACGTTCGCAGAATACTGAAACAGATTAAATGCAATTCAATGAATACCAATATTCTTCCGAACTTCAAATCAAGTAACAACGCGAACATCAAGTCATATCTGTAGCAGCAATATCTGATATATTTATGTACTAACGTTTATCTTCATCCTCTTCTCCTGTGCGAACTTCAATTATCTCAGGTAACGGAACAATTGGTTCGAAGTGAGGATCGTGCTCTGCATCGTTGTCGTCTTCCGTCTCATCTTCAGCATTAGCAGATTCGTTTTGATCGTTCGCTTTGGTTGTCCTATTTGAGGCGTCAGCGCCCAATTTCCCTCCAAAAACTGTCGACCCGGCTCCATCAAATTTGAAATTTGATTCTAAAAAAGATTAATCATTAGTTAGTCCACATAAATGCACAATTTTCTTTTTGACTGCTGATGTTTTACGAAATAATTTCTCACCTTTTTTAAAAGCATTTTTTTGTTCACCTTGAGCTGCCAAAGTTGAGAAGGAAAGCGAAGTCTTCTCGCCCATTAGGAAGCTGGGCGTTGCTGGAACGGCATTTTCATTTTCCGATTTCTCGTCCTTTTTCGTGATGCCTCCGAAGAAGGTGTTGGTACTTGGCGGGGTGTTGGCAAAAATTCCTGTGCCACTGCTTCCAAATAACGGCGAGCTAAAAACTGGCGTCGTCATATTCAAAGGGGTTGTTGCACTCTCTTCGGTCGTGGCTTCTTTCTTGTTTAGCAAAGTGGAGGCTAATGGTGTGGCTCCAAACATAGGCGCACCGCCCAAGGAACCGGTGAAGGAAAATTTAGCTGCTTGGTCAGTCTTTGGAGCGCTTCCACCAAAGATGGTACCGGACTTTGGTTCACCGCCGAAAATCGTCGCGGGTTTTGATTCGCCGCCAAACATCGTTCCGGGTTTCGATTCACCGCCGAATATCGTTGCGGGTTTTGATTCGCCGCTGAACAATGTCGGTTTCAACTCGCCACCAAAAATTGTAGAGGGTTTTGTTGAATCGCCTCCAAATATTGTGGCTGGTTTTGACTCGCCACCAAACAACGTCGGAGGTTTTGATTCACCGCCAAAAATTGTCGCAGGTTTTGCCTCGCCGCCAAAGATTGTGCTTTTCGGAGGGCCATCGAACGTTGGTTTGTTTGCAAAGATGGATCCAGCAGGTATTGTCGAGCCAAAGAGACCTGTAGTTTTTCCAAAAACAGGCTCAGGATTTTTCGTCACAGTCTTTGGACTACAGATTTTCAAATTATCCAAACCAGTCGAATCAGAAGTTGGAGTTGCCTGATCCGAGGCTGATTCCTTTTTGTTGGCTTGTCCGAATATGAATTCGCCAGGTTTGAAAGAGAATGCTTGCGTTGGGTTCGATCCTCCAAAGATCGACTTTTCCTTTTCTTTTTCAATAACTTTTTCTTCATTAGTAGAAGCCTTGGGTTGCTCCAATGAATACTCTGGTTCTTGACAACCTCTACAACCGGGACAATCTTCCTTCTGCTTGTAAGCGAAGAATTTCTCAGGCAACTGTAATTTCGTAGCCTGTTTTTTCTCTTCATCCGTGACTTGGTTTTCGAACACGATCTTGACGTCATCTACGGGTCCACTCAGAGCACCTTCCAATGCCGTTTTGAATTCCTGAGCAATCTCGGGAGTCTTGAAACGGCAAGCGAACTGGTGATACTCAATCTCGCCGTCGCTGAAATCTGCGGCCGACCACAGCCAGGTTTTGTTATCTTTTGGCGTGACTTCCAATTCCGAAGTGACAGCATGGTTAAGACAGAGCTTGAGAATCTGGTCACGACGCATCACAAGTCGAAGTTTTTTCGTTTCCTTATGTCGCAGAAGTTTGATGTCACCTAATCCTCTTTCTTTCCACTCTTTAGTGTTGCTGTCGAATCTGTTAATAAAAATAATCAATTAATTCAATTATTTTATTTATTTACACCTCAGATAATAAAACGACGAGATATAAATAATACAAACCTGAAAAGTTTCGCTCGATGGCTATAAAGGACATCTTCACATTCCTCGCCAGTTTTCACGTCGATCTTATCGGGCAGTGGGACAACTGGTGCAAAATAGACGTCCTCGCTCTGTTCCACCTCCTCGTTCTCGCTATGCTCAGCGGCACCAGGCGATTTTACCGGGCTCTTGCTATGAAATTGGAACCCGAAAGATTTCCCGGGCGATCCGAAAGTATACTGTGACGCGCCAGGACTGGCGGGTCTCGGAGGCGTCGCTGGTCGTGCCGGTTGAGCTGCAGGTTTTGCTCCGAACGTGAACCCAGTGCTGCCCTCTGTCGCGACCTTCGTCATCTGGAAATTGAATCCACTCGGTTTGTCTTTAACCGTACTCGCAGGCAGTCCAAAGGAGAATGTCTTCGTCGTGCTCAGGTCGATCCCCTTGACCTCCGGTTTGCTAGGTGGCGCTGCATTCTCCGCAGGTCTGCAACATGCGACGCAGGCGGCTGCAGTCGAATTGTTCCGCGTGTAACAATCGGGACACTCCCAGGATCCCGCAGGCGCTTTGAACAGCTCCGAAAGTGGTTTTTTGTCGTCAGTTTTTGCGACCTGAGTTGTCGCAGGTGGCGCCACTGTTGCAGGTGGCGCTACTGTTGCAGGTGGCGCCACTGTCGCCACTTCTGCAGATTTTGGCGCGGCACTCATGCAAGCGACACATTTAGTTGCACCGGCGATGTTCCTCGTGTAACAATCGTCGCACTGCCAAGAGCCTGCTGCGGGTTTGAAGAGTTCGCTCAGGGGCTTTTTCTTGTCGTCCTCAGGCGCCTTGTCGGGAGACGTGACTCCTTTGAGGAAGTCCGTGCCTGCGCGAGTGGTCTGGAACTCGAGGCTGTGTTTCGCTTTGACCTTCCCTGCTTCTTTCAACACACAAACGATCACCTTGCCCTCCTGAGTGAACGAGTTCTCTTTTGTCACCGGTAGACTGCACAACACCTTCGGTCCTTTTTTCACCAGGACACGAACTCCGCCAGTTGGTTTGTCTTTCACGACCACTGCCTGACCGTTGCTCGTCTCCGTCCAGACGTCCAGGTTGGGTCCAGAACAGCTCTTCAGGATAGTTTGGTACTCGATGACCTTGACCTCGGTCTTCTGAATGTCAGTCGGAGGTTCGGGTTGTTTCACGTCCCAGACAAAGCTCTTGGACTGTGGCGCATCCGTCGTGGTGAAAGAGAACCCGGCGAAAGGACTAGGTTTCGGGGTCTGCTGCTCCTCGACCTTCTTTTTGTCCTTTGCCTTCTCGTCCGTTTTTTCTTGTATCACCGGCTTTCCGCTGAACGAGAAGCCGCCGAGCTTGATCTGACTCGTCTTGTCTTCTTCTTTCTCCGGGCTTTTCTTAGCCGTGGTTTTCTTCGGCGGACTCATCGGCAGACTTGCTCGAGCACTGTCGAAGCAAGTCTTGAACTCCTGCGCCTCAGCTGCAGTTTTAAATTTCACGCAGAGTTTCTCCAGTCTGACCTGCTCGTCGGCAAAGTCGTTGGCTACCCAGATCCAGGCCCGGTCATTGTTCGGCATCGGACTCAACTCCATGTCCGAGTGTAAGAAGTGGTTCGCACAGATTTTAAGGACCTGCTCTCGGCGCATCAGGATTCGTACCTTGTCCTCCTTGTTTTTCAGGATCTTGATGTTTCCGATCCCTCGTTCCTTCCACTCCTTCTCGACAAAACGGAAAAGCTTCGCCCGTTCACAGAAGAGCGTGGTCTCGTTCTCCTCGCCAGTTGTAACTGCGACCTCTGCCGGCAACGGTATCACAGGTTTGAAGTCCGGGATTGGGTCGTGCTCTTGATCGGGATACAGGTCGGAGTTGTTGTGCGAGCCTACGGAAACGATGCTGCTGTTTTGAGCGGTCATGCTGCTCGACAGATTGGAGATGGCCATGGTCAAAGTTGTGGACAGTGGCGGGAGATTCACCGTTGTCGGGATGTTAGCCTGCGACGGCATGGAGATCTGATAGTTATGAGGCGCGCCCGCAAGTGTCGTGGCGCTCGCCGCACGATTCTGCGAAGCTGTCGCCGCTCCGAAAACAGCCTTTGGTGTAGAAGAAAGCGGCTTTTCCACCTGCGCCGGCAAACTTGGAGTTACAATCTCAGTCACCTCCTGACTGAGGTTTGGCGGAGCGAACTGTGGCGGCATCTGCGGTGTCTTGCTCATGCGCTGGAGCATGCGCTCCACTTCGGAGTCCAGGTGGTCCATCGGCTGGGCGTACATGTCCCCGGAGTACATGGCCCCATAGGGGTACCCTCGTGGCGGCAAGAACATGGGTGGTGTAGGCTGGGGAGTGGCGCTGCCGTAGCCCGCATACGGGATCGTGGGGTACAGAGGCGGCAGGGCCATCGGCTGGTATTTATCCGGGCGGACCATCAGGTTCGGCGAACAGTACCCAGCTGGCATGGTCGCGAATGCCGCGGCCTTTGGAACGGCTGGTTGAGGCGTCTGCTGCGCCGCCACAGCCTGTGCATAGTACTCGCTATAATCCTCCTCGACTGTCTCGTCGTGCGCTGCTGCGCCGCTTCTGCTCACTGACAAGGTCGTTTCCGTATTCTTGCTGACCTCGAGCTTCAAGTCCGATAGCTCTTTCATCATGCCGTCCAACTTGTCCGTCAAGACTTTGTTTGATTCAATCAGTTCCTTGTTCTGCTTGATGATCGTCTGGATCACGGTATCACGGGACATGAGCTGCCTTAACTGGGCTTCGAGCTTCTCCGGACTCGGGCGTGATTCTCGAGACATGGACCTACTGAGATCAAGACGAGCTCCGGTCATTGATTGAGAGGGAGTGCTGGCAACTTTTGTCCTGCTGTTGTTTCGGCGCGGAGTTATGTTACTGTTGGACAAATTCATCGTCGAGTTGATTCCGTAGGAGATGTTCTCGTCATCGCTGTAAGCAGACGCGTAACTCTCGTCTGTGTCGTGCATCGTTTGGTACTTGTTCGAATCATGGTTAATTATTTCTGGATCAATTTTCTTCAACTCGTCATCAATTTCGCTTATGTAGTTGTAGATCTCAGCGTTCAGAGGGTGCTTCGGATCCACATCGGGACACCGCAACCGGTCGAGCGTCAGGTAAAACGAGTTGCGCGACTTGAGCAGCAGAGTCAACCGCTGGTGTTTCATCTCACTTGAGTCATTGTCGTCGAGTTCCTCTGCAAGTTTCTTGTAAATCTTTCCTTGCTTGAACGAGGCTTCCGGAGACCTGAGCTTCCTGAGCTCCTCGATCGCCCTCTCGTTGTCACCCTTGCGAACAACTTTGTCGACCAGAACCAACCGGCCTTCCTCCAAGGCACGCATCAGTTCTGCATTAGTCATCTCTTTGCCTTCGTAGTTGAACAATTTGCAACTGTTGGTGCGGATCGTCTGATCGTTCAGCAACCTTTCCAGCAATGGAATCGCGACGGACCAATAGAGCTCGCTGCGAGCCTGCAAAGCTATAACATCAGGATGGGAGTTGTCGAGCAGTTTTTGCGCTCGGTAGTGAAAGATGCGCGCAAGATGGACAAGAATCACAGGACTCAACCCGTGGCTTCCGATGCACCGAATCACTTCCAGTCCGCGTTGCAGTTCCTGTCGGATCTCGCCGATGTCGTCCTCCAGAGGCATGTTGCTGTCCTTCTTGTGGTACATCTTGTACGCACACTCCCACCACCGTTCCTGTGCCGTTGAAACTAACGGAGCCATCAGATCCGCCGGCAAAGTCGTCAACCTCTCGGGATTCATCAGGTTGCTGTGATTCTGCGTTTCCAGGGTCGCGCTTGCGCACAGCACAGCTGCGTTCAGAAAAGCGTCCACATCCAATTGGCTCAGAGTTTCGGGCGCCACCTGGCTCAAGTTGTACACAGACATCTGCAGCTCTGGGAAGATGTGCGAATACTGGTTTGGTTGTGGGTCACCGGTTTTACTGTAGCGGGGCAACGATGATCTGCCGCAGACTCCCAGCCATACCTGATGGTGCAGGGACGCTGGCCAAACGCTCTCTGCTATCTCATCGTAGTTCTTCAGTTCTGTACGAGAACACAACCGGAGGCGAAGCTCCGGGGCTTTGTGCTGCACAAAGTATGAATTTTGTAATTGCTGGTGATACATGTCTCCGAAAACACGCTTGAATACCCGCTCGCGCCAGCCTTTAGTACAAAAACTTTCTATTTTATCGAACAATCGCTTGGCGTTGTCTTTTGCATAGTTACGAAGTACGTGGCCTGATTGACTGCACCTGAAATTTTTAATAAAAGGAGATATAGAGGAACTGTTGATATAGAATGTTAATAGTTTGTTTTTAATGTAAATAATGAAATTGAAATATAAATAGTTACCTATAAGCAGCTTCTTTGTTCCAGATCTGGACTAACTTGCGAGAAGCATCTTTGAGACTAGCTCCCCATGGAGCTGATGGATCGATTGGATTCGTATGCAAGGCGGCTAAAAACAATGGCATACTCAAGCAAGCGGCTTCACCCCAGTTGAGCCAGTTGCTACGTTTAGCCTTCCTTACAATCAAGCAACTTAGATGAAAGTGTAACTGGCCGCGCATGTGATCTATCATGTGTTCGAGAAAAGTTGGATTGCTTGGCAATTTGACGTTGGTTATTCTATTTAGCACTTGATCGAAATTGATAAGCGCCTGAGTTGCTTCATGAACATTTTTGTTGGTCATGTTGTTCTGTTCTCGGATGCATAAAGCCGCGTAGCGTTCGACCACTGAAAGATACAGAATCCAGAAGGAATAGTCGCTCTGCTTCTTGTTTGTGCATTTTGCTAGGAGCTCGCTCAGCACTTGGTACCAAATAACAGAGTTTCGGTTCACGTTATTATTTTCCGTTGTGAAAGCATAATGGTACGCTTCGTCTAGTTTGTTTTTGTCCATATAACACCTCAAAAGTTTGACGCGTAGTTGAATGCTTGATGGTCGAGCGTCCAACTCCGCTGAAATATAAAAAAGAATTATAAATAACTTTAATAAAATGAAACTTTTAATTACATTCTTTCATTTTAAACAAACAAATTTCACTACTTTGAATCACTTTGTATACCACATTGATAACTTGACCTGTAACATTTTTGGAATATGTTAAAAAGAAATTGCATTTACATTTAATTAATGATTCTAAGTCCTCGCCACCATTCATGGTTTTATCAACGGACAATAGTTTCTCTTTCAACTTGAAGATGGTCGGGTGATGTGGGTAAAGCCTGTCCGCTCTTTCTATCCAGTACTGAGCTCTGTCGATGTTTATGTTCGTATCGTCTTCAGCCAATAGATCACATACTAAAATAAAATCCAGAACGATATTTAAAAATTGAAATTACAAAAAATGTAACAAGAAAAACTTTGAATTGAATTTTAAATGATATTTTTTGCACGTAAGCAGTTGTATTTGGAGATTATGAACTATACCTTTCAAAACCAGATTGTCTTGGTGGGAATCCAACTCTAATGATTTTTTGTATCCTTCCAAAGCCGCTTCTTTTTGTCCCAGGGCTTCTTGGGTGTTAGCTAGCAGTTTATGCGCTGCTGGCATGTCACTTCTTTTTTCCAAGTACATAGACACGTATCGCTTAGCAGATTCATAGTCTTCAACTTGGTAGTACTGTTTTGCAATATTGAAGTAACGAGCGTAACGCTGAAATCATGCGATTTAATTTTTAGTTTGTTTTCTAAAGAGTTGTAAAATTTTATATACCTGTACATGTATGGATTTTACCGTCAAAAATGTTTTAACGTTTATTGAAAATAAACTAAAACCGTTTGTAATTTTAAAATTATATTTAAAAAAATGAACATTTCTTTGTTTTTGTTTATTTTTCAGAACAATTTTAATTTTCAAACGGTTTCCAAACAAAAATAAATATCTTTGCCCTTGAACAAACGAGCACAACAATCGACCAAGAGGGTAGAGCGGAACACCTTCGTCCCGCCAAAAATTGTTAGACAGAATGTACTCGAAGTCGCATGAAATCTCAAGAAAAATTTTAGTTCAAGACTAGAAAAAAGGGAAATCAATAAAAATAAAAACAATATTTCAAGGAATAGAAAACCTTTTAAATAGTAAACATTTAAAACGGGGTTTTAATGTTGAATGACTTTGGACGCACGCTCAAATTTGAGGTTAGGTAGCATAAAAATGATAACTTTGGCGGGATCAGGGTGCTGCAAAACAGGGTAAACAAAGTCAGCGGATGCAGAACGGAACATGAGGAATAAAATCAACGAAATGTTACCTCGTCGTCAGTTTTCGCCTTGCGTAAGATATCTTTTACGTGGCGATCAACCTCGTGTTTGTTACGGTACATTGTGTTGGTTAATTTAAAGCTCGCCTGTAAAGTCTGCTGCAGTTTATGCGATGACTGCTAAACCTATGTCACCAACAGCACTGAACATCACTCGTTTTAATCACTTTTGGATAAACAACGATGTTCGTGAGCGGAGACAGTGCCAAACCGTTGTAAAATGCCGGAAAGCAGCGTTTTCAAAGCGTTTTGAATGTGAACTTGAAGCGTGGAAGCGTCTCCCATTGGTCGGACGCCGAGTCTCCTCAATTTAAATATGCATCAACAATACGTCTTTTTTAAATAATGTTTCGGGTTTGTACAATGAAAAATTTGTTTATTTCACATTTTTTCAATGACAAATGGATTGCCTTAATTGTTATTTTGAAATAAATTATTAATATATTATTTACAATCATGTATTTATCATTAAATATTTTTAACAACATTTATTATCAAGTACTGCAAATCACACTACGATAATTGAATATATATAACAACCAACTTATGTTCAAAGAGACGAAAAAAGTGAGATAATTATTTATAAAACAATCAAAGAATATCGGTAAGAGAGGTCGCTGCATTTTCGCAAGAAAATGGCGCGTAATTTTAAATTTAAAATTAGAAATTATTTCAATGTCAAGCGATTTCTGCTTGACTTTTGAGTTGCTTAAACTCAAGTAGGAAGTTCTTTCATCTTTTCAAGCAGAAACTGCTTTACGATTTTGAGTTGTTTTTGCTGGACTTCTTTTTAGGTTAAAACAGCATGGCTGTCAAGTAAAAAATCTGCTGTTTTTTTTCTCAGTACAACACAAAGAACAAAAAAAGATTTATAATAAATTTTTTATCAAATTTCGTTTTCTTTTATTATTAGTCAATTTTATAAAGATACATAGTCGGTGGTGGTTTTCTCTTTAACGGTGGCAGAGTTTTAACATCTTCAGGCCAAACGATATTTTCAATCCAGGAGATGTAGTTGTACACCCGAGTGTAAACTCCAGGTGCTTTGGAGCCGCAGCCTAAACCACAGCTAGTTACACCCACAACACTGTACAAACATTTGTATTCGGTACTTCGTACGAATAAGGAACCACCGCTATCACCCTGAAATTATGTTTGAATTGTAGGCGATGCCTGTTATATTTTAAAAAAAAAAATGTAAAACGGTACCTGGCAAGTATCCTTTTCGAGTGTACCCGCACAAAATTGCTGTTCAGGCAGGATTCCATTTTTAAGACCGCTAAAATTAGCGTAATACGGATGGCATTTTTCGTGTTCAACTATTGGCAATTCTACTTTCAACAGAATGTCTGATCTTCCAGTTTTTACAAGATCGCCTATACAAATTCAAACCAATTCAAAAGATTTAAATTGCATGACATTCAAATGACATTCATTTGCGAACAAGTGAGACAGACTTATTATTTTCATTCATTTATCATACCTGCATCCGTATTTCCCCAACCTGTTGCAATTCCACTTTCTATAGTTCCTTCTATTTTTTCTTCCATCGAAAGACAGGCTGGACGAACATACTCGTTGAACTCTATCGGTTCTTCCAATTCCAGCAGAGCGATGTCATGATACCAAGACGATGATTTGAATAAAGAGTGACGAATTCTTCTACTGACTTTGTAATTTCGCGGCTTCCCATCGCCATCAATTTTTAAGTCCAAATCTCCAACTCGTACCCAACTTGCCGGTCCCCTACGATATTTAGAAAATATAATCTAAATTGTTCAAAATAAAATAATAACAAATAAATCACAATTTGATAATAACCACTCAAAATAGAAGGTACAGTGTGCAGCGGTGAGGATAAAATATTCAGATATAATTGTACCGCCACAATGCCATGTCAATTCGCTCTCTGTTACGTTGGTGCCAAAAGCAATAGCCGCTTGGTGGCCATATTCTTTGTGCTTCACTGGTTCTCCACCAACGATCAAGTCAATTGACTGACACATCCGACTATAAAATTTGCACGCTTAACACAAATTAATTGTTAAAAAATTGTTAAACAGATTAAATTAGAAGGTTGCGAATTTAAAACGAACATTTTCTACTTGCTCTTCCAAACGGAAGTTCTTTGTACTTTTCCTCCATTTCATACACCTTTCTTTTATTCTCTATCAGTTGAACGTGAGAGTCTCGCATTCTTGCTGCTATTTCTTTAGGAGGTTCAGATATATTCTGTACCTTAAATCCTTCTCTATTTGCAGTCAAAACCCAAAGAAATTGGTTCTTGAATTGTTCAAAACTTGTAGGACAGCATAATAAAGGTCGCATTCCATCATAATTACAAATCTTCAACCTTAAACCTTCGTTTATCTTTTGTTCGTACTCTGGACATTCATACAAACAGACTCCTTCGCCGAATAGTGGTTGACTGCAGTAATCACCTTTAAGAAAAACAAGTAACTCTGCATTATTTTTTTTTCTTTAAAAATATTTAGATTTTAATGTAGTGTAATGTCAATTATATTCTACAAGACATTCTGGTTACCTGAAGATAACGGTCGTTTTAACGCATTTGGTGCAGCACTTGCAAAATGTTTACACAATTCTAATTGTAAAAGAAATGTTGATAACTGTAACACCACACCGATATTCATTTTCTAATATAAAAAAATTTGGAGAGTTTTTTTCGTATCAACAAAAATTGGCTTCGCTGTTAGGCAAGGGTCGATTAAGACTGAAATATATTACACACTCCTCGGTGTTTATTATCTTATTTACGCGAAATTATCATCAATGCAGAAGACAAATGATTATGTTCGGGAAATCCCATTCAATGTTTCGTACTAACAAAATATTCTAATCTAGTTCTTACATTTAAATAATTATAAAATATTTTATAGACTTTAAAATCGAATTAATTTTTAAATTTTAATAATTTCTAAATGTGAAATTAATTTCTTTTTTTAATTTTGAAATTCTAAATAAATATAGCAAGTACTGGTTGTTGTGCAATTTTTAGCAAATATGCCTGGCGTCTTCGTCTAATTAGTGTAAGCTATTCTTGACCAGGCATATTTGTAACTGACGCGGGAAATTCAACTTTTGAAGAAAGGTAAACATATGATTACAAACAACAACAAAGGAACAGCTAGAAGGTAATAATTTAAAAGACTTGTTTCTTTGACCGTTGCCAAGTTCGAAGTACATTTATGGGTTCATTTTAATAAAGTTTATTTACAAAAGCACGGAAAATTCATTGTCTGGAGTCAGAGTTTGACGGGTGAGAACAAGAGAAATGATAACTAGAAAGAACCGAAAATTATTGTTGGAAAAAGTGGAGGTCCAACAAAGAATGGAGCCTGGGACAACGAACGCGGACGTCGCCCTGGAGAATAACCCTTCTTCGTCAGCTGTCAGTCACATCAAAAAACACAAGAAGGAAACAACAAGAA